>CM059800.1:26997123-27186386 GCA_030435695.1 Brachymystax lenok tsinlingensis | reverse complement strand
TTCATGCACAGTCCCTGTTAGGCTTAGATCTTCATACAAAGTCCTTTGTTAGGCTTAGTTCTTCATGAACAGTCCCTGTTAGGCTTCGTTCTTAATTCAGAGTCCCTGTTGAGGCTTAGTTCTTCCATGCACAGTCCCTGTTGAGGCTTAGTTCTTCATGCACAGTCCCTGTTAGGCTTAGTTCTTCATGCACAGTCCCTGTTAGGCTTAGTGCTTCATGCACAGTCCTGTTAGGCTTAATTCGTCATGTACACTGTCCATGTTAGGCTTAGGGTCTTCATAAACTGTCCCTGTTGAAGGCTTAGGTCTTCATGCACAGTCCTTGTTAGGCTTAGTTCTTCATGCACAGTCCTTATTAGGCTTAGTTCTTCATGAACAGCCTGTGTTAGGCTTAGTCCTTCATGCACAGTCATTGTTGAGGCTTAGATCTTCATGCACAGTCCGTGTTAGGCTTAGTTCTAAATGAACAGTCCGTGTTGAGGCTTAGTTCTATTCATTCACAGTCCTTGTTAGCTTAGTTCTTCATGCACAGTCCTTGTTAGGCTTAGTTCTTCATGAACAGCCTGTGTTAGGCTTAGTTCTTCATGAACTGCCTGTGTTGGAAGCTTAGTTCTTCATGCACAGTCCTTGTTGAGGCTTAGTTCTTCATGCACAGTCCTTGTTAGGCTTAGTTCTTCATGCACAGTTCTTGTTAGGCTTAGTTCTTCATTAACAGCCTGTGTTAGTTTAGTTCTTCATGCACAGTCCTTGTTAGGCTCAGTTCTTCATGCACAGTCCGTGTTGAGGCTTAGTTCTTCATGAACAGTCCGTGTTAGGCTTAGTTCTTAATGAACAGTCCCTGTTAGGCTCTGTTCTTAATTCACAGTCCTTGTTAGGCTTAGTTCTTCATGAAACAGTCCCTGTTAGGCTTAGATCTTCCTGCACAGTCCCTGTTAGGATTAGTTTCTTCATTCACAGTCCTTGTTAGGCTTAGTTCTTCATGCACAGTCCGTGTTAGGCTTATTTCTTCATGCACAGTCCGTGTAATTCTTTGTTCTTCATGAACAGTCCGTGTTAGGCGTAGTTCTTCATGAACAGTCCCTGTTAGGCTTAGTTCTTCATGCACAGTCTCTGTTAGGCTTAGTTTCTTCATGCACAGTCCCTGTTGGGCTTAGTGCTTCATGCACAGTCCCGTGTTGAGGCTTAGTTCTTCATGCACAGTCCATGTTAGGCTTAGTTCTTCATGCACAGTCCCTGTTAGACTTAGTTCTTCATGCACAGTCTGTGTGTTGGGCTTAGTTCAACATGAACAGTCCCTGTTAGGCTTAGTTCTTCACGAACAGTCCGTGTTGGGCTTAGTTCTTCATGCACAGTCCGTGTTAGAGCTTAGTTCTTCATTCACAGTCCGTGTAAAGGCTTAGTTCTTCATGAACAGTCCGTGTTAGGATTAGTTCTTCATTCACAGTCCTTGTTAGGCTTAGTTCTTCATGCACAGTCCCTGTTGAGGCTTAGATCTTCATACACAGTCCGTGTTGAAGCTTAGTTCTTCATGAACAGTCCCTGTTAGGCTCCTTCTTAATTCACAGTCCCTGTTAGGGCTTAGTTCTTCAAGTGCACAGTCCCTGTTACGCTTAGTTCTTCATTCACAGTCCTTGTTAGGCTTAGTTCTTCATGCACAGTCCTTTGTTAGGCTTAGTTCTTCATGCACAGCCTGTGTTGAAACTTAGTTCTTCATGCACAGTCCTCAAGTTAGGCTTAGTTCTTCATGCAAAGTCCCTGTTAGGCTTAGTTCTTCATGAACAGTCTTTGTTAGGGATTAGTTCTTCATTCACAGTCCTTGTTGAGGCTTAGTTCTTCATGCACAGTCCCTGTTAGGCTTAGTTCTTCATGCACAGTCCCTGTTAGGCTTAGTTCTTCATGCACAGTCCGTGTTAGGCTTAGATCTTCATACACATTCCGTGTTGGCTTAGTTCTTCATGCACAGTCCCTGTTAGGCTTAGATCTTCATACAAAGTCCGTGTTAGGCTTAGTTCTAAATTCACAGTCCCTGTAAGGCTCGTTCTTAATTCAGAGTCCC
This sequence comes from Brachymystax lenok tsinlingensis, assembly GCA_030435695.1. NCBI lineage: Eukaryota > Metazoa > Chordata > Actinopteri > Salmoniformes > Salmonidae > Brachymystax > Brachymystax lenok. The sequence continues at coordinate 27,184,330 of CM059800.1, read as the reverse complement.
TGTTATGCTTATTTCTTCATGCACAGTCCCTGTTAGGCTTAGTTCTTTCATTCACAGTCCCTTGTTAGGCTTAGTGCTTAATGCACAGTCCCTGTTAGGCTTAGTGCTTAATGCACAGTCCATGTTAAGCTTAGTTCTTCATGCACAGTCCCTGTTTGGCTTAGTTCTTCATGAACTGTCCCTGTTAGGCTTAGTTCTTCCTGCACAGTCCCTGTTAGGCTTAGTTCTTCATGAACAGTCCCTGTTAGGCTTAGTGCTTCATGCACAGTCCTGTTAGGCTTAGTGCTTCATGCACAGTCCCTGTTGAAACTTAGGTTCTTCATGCACAGTCCCTGTTAGGCTTAGTTCTTCATGAACGGTCCCTGTTAGGCTTAGTTCTTCCTGCACAGTCCCTGTTAGGCTTAATTCTTCATACACTGTCCATGTTAGGCTTAGGTCTTCATAAACTGTCCCTGTTAGGCTTAGTTCTTCATAAACTGTCCCTGTTAGGCTTAGTTCTTCATGCACAGTCCTTGTTAGGCTTAGTCCTTCATGCACAGTCATTGTTAGGCTTAGATCTTCATGCACAGTCCGTGTTAGGCTTAGTTCTAAATGAACAGTCCGTGTTAGGCTTAGTTCTAAATGAACAGTCCCGTGTTAGCTTAGTTCTTCATTCACAGTCCTTGTTAGGCTTAGTTCTTCATGCACAGTCCCTGTTAGGCTTAGGTATTCATGCACAGTCCCTGTTAGGCTTAGTTCTTCATGCACAGTCCTTGTTAGGCTTAGTTCTTCATGCACAGTCCTTGTTAGGCTTAGTTCTTCATGCACAGCCTGTGTTAGGCTTAGTTCTTCATTCACAGTCACTGTAAGGCTTTTTTTTAATTCAGAGTCCCTGTTATGCTTATTTCTTCATGCACAGTCCCTGTTATGCTTATTTCTTCATGCACAGTCCCTGTTAGGATTAGTTCTTCATTCACAGTCCTTGTTAGGCTTAGTTCTTCATGCACAGTCCGTGTTAGGCTTATTTCTTCATGCACAGTCCGTGTAATTCTTTGTTCTTCATGAACAGTCCGTGTTAGGCTTAGTTCTTCATGAACAGTCCCTGTTAGAGCTTAGTTCTTCATGCACAGTCTCTGTTAGCTTAGTTCTTTCATGCACAGTCCCTGGTTAGGCTTAGTGCTTCATGCACAGTCCCTGTTAGGCTTAGTTCTTCATGCACAGTCCATGTTAGGCTTAGTTCTTCATGCACAGTCCCTGTTAGACTTAGTTCTTCATGCACAGTCTGTGTTGAGGCTTAGTTCAACATGAACAGTCCCTGTTAGGCTTAGTTCTTCACGAACAGTCCGTGTTAGGCTTAGTTCTTCATGCACAGTCCGTGTTAGGCTTAGTTCTTCATTCACAGTCCGTGTTAGGCTTAGTTCTTCATGAACAGTCCGTGTTAGGATTAGTTCTTCATTCACAGTCCTTGTTGAGGCTTAGTTCTTCATGCACAGTCCCTGTTAGGCTTAGATCTTCATACACAGTCCGTGTTAGGCTTAGTTCTTCATGAACAGTCCCTGTTAGGCTCCTTCTTAATTCACAGTCCCTGTTAGGCTTAGTTCTTCATGCACAGTCCCTGTTACGCTTAGTTCTTCATTCACAGTCCTTGTTGGGCTTAGTTCTTCATGCACAGTCCTTGTTAGGCAGTGCTTCTTTCCCTGTTAGGCTTAGTTCTTCATGCACAGTCCTTGTTGAAGCTTAGTTCTTTCATGCACAGTCCTCGTTGAGGCTTAGTTCTTCATGCAAAGTCCTTGTTAGGCTTAGTTCTTCATGAACAGTCTTTGTTAGGATTAGTTCTTCATTCACAGTCCTTGTTGAGGCTTAGTTCTTCATGCACAGTCCCTGTTGAGGCTTAGTTCTTCATGCACAGTCCCTGTTAGGGCTTAGTTCTTCATGCACAGTCCGTGTTAGGCTTAGATCTTCATACACATTCCGTGTTAGGCTTAGTTCTTCATGCACAGTCCCTGTTAGGCTTAGATCTTCATACAAAGTCCGTGTTAGGCTTAGTTCTAAATTCACAGTCCCTGTTAAGGCTCTGTTCTTAATTCAGAGTCCCTGTTATGCTTATTTCTTCATGCACAGTCCCTGTTGAGGCTTAGTTCTTCATTCACAGTCCCTGTTAGGCTTAGTGCTTAATGCACAGTCCCTGTTAGGCTTAGTGCTTAATGCACAGTCCATGTTAAGCTTAGTTCTTCATGCACAGTCCCTGTTTGGCTTAGTTCTTCATGAACTGTCCCTGTTAGGCTTAGTTCTTCCTGCACAGTCCCTGTTAGGCTTAGTTCTTCATGAACAGTCCCTGTTAGGCTTAGTGCTTCATGCACAGTCCCTGTTAGGCTTAGTGCTTCATGCACAGTCCATGTTAGGCTTAGTGCTTCATGCACAGTCCCTGTTAGGCTTAGTTCTTCATGAACGGTCCCTGTTAGGCTTAGTTCTTCCTGCACAGTCCCTGTTAGGCTTAATTCTTCATACACTGTCCATGTTGAAACTTAGGTCTTCATAAGCTGTCCCTTGTTAGGCTTAGTTCTTCATAAACTGTCCCTGTTAGGCTTAGTTCTTCATGCACAGTCCTTGTTAGGCTTAGTCCTTCATGCACAGTCATTGTTAGGCTTAGATCTTCATGCACAGTCCGTGTTAGGCTTAGTTCTAAATGAACAGTCCGTGTTAGGCTTAGTTCTAAATGAACAGTCCGTGTTAGGCTTAGTTCTTCATTCACAGTCCTTGTTAGGCTTAGTTCTTCATGCACAGTCCCTGTTAGGCTTAGGTATTCATGCACAGTCCCTGTTAGGCTTAGTTCTTCATGCACAGTCCTTGTTAGGCTTAGTTCTTCATGCACAGTCCTTGTTAAATGGCTTAGTTCTTCATGCACAGCCTGTGTTGGAAGCTTAGTTCTTCATTCACAGTCACTGTAAGGCTTTTTTAATTCAAAGAGTCCCTGTTATGCTTATTTCTTCATGCACACAGTCCTGTTCTGCTATGCTTATTTCTTCATACTTTTGCCAGTCCCTGTTAGGCTTAGTTCTTCATGCACAGTCCCTGTTAGGGCTTGAGTGCTTAATGCACAGTCCCTTGTTGAGGCTTAGTTCTTCCTGCACAGTCCCTGTTAGGATTAGTTCTTCATTCACAGTCCTTGTTAGGCTTAGTTCTTCATGCACAGTCCGTGTTAGGCTTAGTTTTTCATTCACAGTCCGTGTAAAGTCTTTGTTCTTCATGAACAGTCCGTGTTAGGCGTAGTTCTTCATGAACAGTCCCTGTTAGGCTTAGTTCTTCATGCACAGTCTCTAGGGTTGAAGCAGTTTTCATGCACAGTCCCTGTTAGGCTTAGTGCTTCATGCACAGTCCCTGTTAGGCTTAGTTCTTCATGCACAGTCCCTGTTAGACTTAGTTCTTCATGCACAGTCTGTGTTAGGCTTAGTTCAACATGAACAGTCCCTGTTGGAAGGCTTAGTTCTTCACGAACAGTCCGTGTTAAGGCTTAGTTCTTCATGCACAGTCCGTGTTAGGCTTAGTTCTTCATTCACAGTCCGTGTAAGGCTTAGTTCTTCATGAACAGTCCGGGTGTTAGGATTAGTTCTTCATTCCACAGTCCTTGTTGAGGCTTAGTTCTTCATGCACAGTCCCTGTTAGGCTTAGATCTTCATGCACAGTCCGTGTTAGGCTTAGTTCTTCATGAACAGTCCCTGTTAGGCTCCTTCTTAATTCACAGTCCCTGTTAGGCTTAGTTCTTCATGCACAGTCCCTGTTACGCTTTAGTTCTTCATTCACAGTCCTTGTTAGGCTTAGTTCTTCATGCACAGTCCTTGTTGAGGCTTAGTCCTTCATGCACAGCCTGTGTTAGGCTTAGTTCTTCATGCACAGTCCTCGTTAGGCTTAGTTCTTCATGCAACAGTCCCTGTTAGGCTTAGTTCTTCATGAACAGTCTTTGTTAGGATTAGTTCTTCATTCACAGTCCTTGTTAGGCTTAGTTCTTCATGCACAGTCCCTGTTAGGCTTAGTTCTTCATGCACAGTCCCTGTTAGGCTTAGTTCTTCATGCACAGTCCGTGTTGAGGCTTAGATCTAAATACACATTCCGTGTTAGGCTTAGTTCTTCATGCACAGTCCCTGTTAGGCTTAGATCTTCATACAAAGTCCGTGTTAGGCTTAGTTCTAAATTCACAGTCCCTGTAAGGCTCGTTCTTAATTCAGAGTCCCTGTTATGCTTATTTCTTCATGCACAGTCCCTGTTAGGCTTAGTTCTTCATTCACAGTCCCTGTTAGGCTTAGTTCTTAATGCACAGTCCCTGTTAGGCTTAGTGCTTAATGCACAGTCCATGTTAAGCTTAGTTCTTCATGCACAGTCCCTGTTTGGCTTAGTTCTTCATGAACAGTCCTGTTAGGCTTAGTTCTTCCTGCACAGTCCCTGTTAGGCTTAGTTCTTCATGAACAGTCCCTGTTAGGCTTAGTGCTTCATGCACAGTCCCTGTTAGGCTTAGTGCTTCATGCACAGTCCATGTTAGGCTTAGTTGCTTCATGCACAGTCCCTGTTAGGCTTAGTTCTTCATGAACGGTCCCTGTTAGGCTTAGTTCTTCCTGCACAGTACCTGTTAGGCTTAGTTCTTCCTGCACAGTACCTGTTAGGCTTAGGTCTTCATGCACAGTCCGTGTTAGGCTTAGTTCTAAATGAACAGTCCGTGTTAGGCTTAGTTCTTCATTCACAGTCCTTGTTAGGCTTAGTTCTTCATGCACAGTCCTTGTTAGGCTTAGGTATTCATGCACAGTCCCTGTTAGGCTTAGTTCTTCATTCACAGTCCTTGTTAGGCTTAGTTCTTCATGCACAGTCCTTTGTTAGGCTTAGTTCTTCATGCACAGTCCTTGTTAGGCTTAGTTCTTCATGCACAGCCTGTGTTAGGCTTAGTTCTTCATTCACAGTCACTGTAAGGCTCGTTCTTAATTCAGAGTCCCTGTTATGCTTAGTTCTTCATGCACAGTCCCTGTTAGGCTTAGTTCTTCATGCACAGTCCCTGTTAGGCTTAGTGCTTCATGCACAGTCCCTGTTAGGCTTAGTGCTTCATGCACAGTCCATGTTAGGCTTAGTGCTTCATGCACAGTCCCTGTTAGGCTTAGTTCTTCATGAACGGTCCCTGTTAGGCTTAGTTCTTCCTGCACAGTCCCTGTTAGGCTTAATTCTTCATACACTGTCCATGTTAGGCTTAGGTCTTCATAAACTGTCCCTGTTAGGCTTAGTTCTTCATAAACTGTCCCTGTTAGGCTTAGTTCTTCATGCACAGTCCTTGTTAGGCTTAGTCCTTCATGCACAGTCATTGTTAGGCTTAGATCTTCATGCACAGTCCGTGTTAGGCTTAGTTCTAAATGAACAGTCCGTGTTAGGCTTAGTTCTTCATTCACAGTCCTTGTTAGGCTTAGTTCTTCATGCACAGTCCTTGTTAGGCTTAGGTATTCATGCACAGTCCCTGTTAGGCTTAGTTCTTCATGCACAGTCCTTGTTAGGGCTTAGTTCTTCATGCACAGCCTGTGTTAGGCTTAGTTCTTCATTCACAGTCACTGTAAGGCTCGTTCTTAATTCAGAGTCCCTGTTATGCTTATTTCTTCATGCACAGTCCCTGTTATGGTTATTTCTTCATGCACAGTCCCTGTTAGGCTTAGTTCTTCATGCACAGTCCCTGTTAGGGCTTAGTGCTTAATGCACAGTCCCTGTTAGGCTTAGTGCTTAATGCACAGTCCATGTTAAGCTTAGTTCTTCATGAACAGTCCCTGTTAGGCTTAGTTCTTAATTCACAGTCCCTGTCAGGCTTAGTTCTTCATGAACAGTCCCTGTTAGGCTTAGTTCTTCCTGCACAGTCCCTGTTAGGATTAGTTCTTCATTCACAGTCCTTGTTAGGCTTAGTTCTTCATGCACATTCCGTGTTAGGCTTATTTTTTCATTCACAGTCCGTGTAAGTCTTTGTTCTTCATGAACAGTCCGTGTTAGGCGTAGTTCTTCATGAACAGTCCCTGTTAGGCTTAGTTCTTCATGCACAGTCTCTGTTAGGCTTAGTTCTTCATGCACAGTCCCTGTTAGGCTTAGTGCTTCATGCACAGTCCCTGTTAGGCTTAGTTCTTCATGCACAGTCCGTGTTAGGCTTAGTTCTTCATGCACAGTCCCTGTTAGACTTAGTTCTTCATGCACAGTCTGTGTTAGGCTTAGTTCAACATGAACAGTCCCTGTTAGGCTTAGTTCTTCACGAACAGTCCGTGTTAGGCTTAGTTCTTCATGCACAGTCCGTGTTAGGCTTAGTTCTTCATTCACAGTCCGTGTAAGGCTTAGTTTTTCATGAACAGTCCGTGTTAGGATTAGTTCTTCATTCACAGTCCTTGTTAGGCTTAGTTCTTCATGCACAGTCCCTGTTAGGCTTAGATCTTCATGCACAGTCCGTGTTAGGCTTAGTTCTTCATGAACAGTCCCTGTTAGGCTCCTTCTTAATTCACAGTCCCTGTTAGGCTTAGTTCTTCATGCACAGTCCCTGTTAGGCTTAGTTCTTCATTCACAGTCCTTGTTAGGCTTAGTTCTTCATGCACAGTCCTTGTTAGGCTTAGTTCTTCATGCACAGTCCTGTGTTAGGCTTAGTTCTTCATGCACAGTCCTCGTTAGCTTAGTTCTTCATGCAAAGTCCCTGTTAGGCTTAGTTCTTCATGAACAGTCTTTGTTAGGGATTAGTTCTTCATTCACAGTCCTTGTTGAGGCTTAGTTCTTCATGCACAGTCCCTGTTAGGCTTAGTTCTTCATGCACAGTCCCTGTTAGGCTTAGTTCTTCATGCACAGTCCGTGTTAGGCTTAGATCTAAATACACATTCCGTGTTAGGCTTAGTTCTTCATGCACAGTCCCTGTTAGGCTTAGATCTTCATACAAAGTCCGTGTTAGGCTTAGTTCTAAATTCACAGTCCCTGTAAGGCTTAGTTCTTAATTCAGAGTCCCTGTTATGCTTATTTCTTCATGCACAGTCCCTGTTAGGCTTAGTTCTTCATTCACAGTCCCTGTTAGGCTTAGTGCTTAATGCACAGTCCCTGTTAGGCTTAGTGCTTAATGCACAGTCCATGTTAAGCTTAGTTCTTCATGCACAGTCCCTGTTTGGCTTAGTTCTTCATGAACGGTCCCTGTTAGGCTTAGTTCTTCATGCACAGTCCCTGTTAGGCTTAGTTCTTCATGAACAGTCCCTGTTAGGCTTAGTGCTTCATGCACAGTCCCTGTTAGGCTTAGTGCTTCATGCACAGTCCATGTTAGGCTTAGTGCTTCATGCACAGTCCCTGTTAGGCTTAGTTCTTCATGAACGGTCCCTGTTAGGCTTAGTTCTTCCTGCACAGTACCTGTTAGGCTTAATTCTTCATACACTGTCCATGTTGAAGCTTAGGTCTTCATGCTAAACTGTCCCTGTTAGGCTTAGTTCTTCATAAACTGTCCCTGTTAGGCTTAGTTCTTCATGCACAGTCCTTGTTAGGCTTAGTTCCTTCATGCACAGTCCATTGTTAGGCTTAGATCTTCATGCACAGTCCGTGTTAGGCTTAGTTCTAAATGAACAGTCCGTGTTAGGCTTAGTTCTTCATTCACAGTCCTTGTTAGGCTTAGTTCTTCATGCACAGTCCTGTGTTAGGCTTAGGTATTCATGCACAGTCCCTGTTAGGCTTAGTTCTTCATTCACAGTCCTTGTTAGGCTTAGTTCTTCATGCACAGTCCTTGTTAGGCTTAGTTCTTCATGCACAGTCCTTGTTAGGCTTAGTTCTTCATGCACAGCCTGTGTTAGGCTTAGTTCTTCATTCACAGTCACTGTTAGGCTTCGTTCTTAATTCAGAGTCCCTGTTATGCTTATTTCTTCAAGTGCACAGTCCCTGTTGAAGCTTAGTTCTTCATGCACAGTCCCTGTTAGGCTTAGTGCTTCATGCACAGTCCCTGTTAGGCTTAGTGCTTCATGCACAGTCCATGTTAGGCTTAGTTCTTCATGCACAGTCCCTGTTTAGGCTTAGTTCTTCATGAACGGTCCCTGTTAGGCTTAGTTCTTCCTGCACAGTCCCTGTTAGGCTTAGTGCTTCATGCACAGTCCCTGTTAGGCTTAGTGCTTCATGCACAGTCCATGTTAGGCTTAGTGCTTCATGCACAGTCCCTGTTAGGCTTAGTTCTTCATGAACAGTCCTGTTAGGCTTAGTTCTTCATGCACAGTCCCCGTTAGGCTTAATTCTTCATAAACTGTCCCTGTTAGGCTTAGTTCTTCATAAACTGTCCCTGTTAGGCTTAGTTCTTCATGCACAGTCCTTGTTAGGCTTAGTTCTTCATGAACAGCCTGTGTTAGGGCTTAGTCCTTCATGCACAGTCATTGTTAGGCTTAGATCTTCATGCACAGTCCGTGTTGAGGCTTAGTTCTAAATGAACAGTCCGTGTTAGGCTTAGTTCTTCATTCACAGTCCTTGTTAGGCTTAGTTCTTCATGCACAGTCCTTGTTAGGCTTAGGTCTTCATGCACAGTCCCTGTTAGGCTTAGTTCTTCATTCACAGTCCTTGTTAGGCTTAGTTCTTCATGCACAGTCCTTGTTAGGCTTAGTTCTTCATGCACAGTCCTTGTTAAGGCTTAGTTCTTCATGCACAGTCCTGTGTTGAGGCTTAGTTCTTCATGCACAGTCCTTGTTAGGCTTAGGTATTCATGCACAGTCCCTGTTATGCTTAGTTCTTCATTCACAGTCCTTGTTAGGCTTAGTTCTTCATGCACAGTCCTTGTTAGGCTTAGTTCTTCATGCACAGTCCTTGTTAGGCTTAGTTCTTCATGCACAGTCCCTGTTAGGCTTAGTTCTTCATGAACAGTCCCTGTTAGGCTTAGTGCTTCATGCACAGTCCTGTTAGGCTTAGTGCTTCATGCACAGTCCCTGTTAGGCTTAGTTCTTCATGCACAGTCCCTGTTAGGCTTAGTTCTTCATGAACGGTCCCTGTTAGGCTTAGTTCTTCCTGCACAGTCCCGTTAGGCTTAATTCTTCATAAACTGTCCCTGTTAGGCTTAGTTCTTCATAAACTGTCCCTGTTAGGCTTAGTTCTTCATGCACGGTCCTTGTTAGGCTTAGTTCTTCATGAACAGCCTGTTATTGAAGCTTAGTCCTTCATGCACAGTCATTGTTAGGCTTAGATCTTCATGCACAGTCCGTGTTAGGCTTAGTTCTAAATGAACAGTCCGTGTTAGGCTTAGTTCTTCATTCACAGTCCTTGTTAGGCTTAGTTCTTCATGCACAGTCCTTGTTAGGCTTAGGTCTTCATGCACAGTCCCTGTTAGGCTTAGTTCTTCATTCACAGTCCTTGTTAGGCTTAGTTCTTCATGCACAGTCCTTGTTAGGCTTAGTTCTTCATGCACAGTCCTTGTTAGGCTTAGTTCTTCATGCACAGCCTGTGTTAGGGAAGCTTAGTTCTTCATGCACAGTCCTTGTTAGGCTTAGGTTATTCATGCACAGTCCCTGTTAGGCTTAGTTCTTCATTCACAGTCCTTGTTAGGCTTAGTTCTTCATGCACAGTCCTTGTTAGGCTTAGTTCTTCATGCACAGTCCTTGTTAGGCTTAGTTCTTCATGCACAGCCTGTGTTAGGCTTAGTTCTTCATTCACAGTCACTGTAAGGCTCGTTCTTAATTCAGAGTCCCTGTTATGCTTATTTCTTCATGCACAGTCCCTGTTAGGCTTAGTTCTTCATGCACAGTCCCTGTTAGGCTTAGTGCTTAATGCACAGTCCCTGTTAGGCTTAGTGCCTAATGCACAGTCCATGTTAAGCTTAGTTCTTCATGCACAGTCCCTGTTTGGCTTAGTTCTTCATGAACGGTCCCTGTTAGGCTTAGTCCTTCATGCACAGCCTGTGTTAGGCTTAGTTCTTCATGCACAGTCCTCGTTAGGCTTAGTTCTTCATGCAAAGTCCCTGTTAGGCTTAGTTCTTCATGAACAGTCTTTGTTAGGATTAGTTCTTCATTCACAGTCCTTGTTAGGCTTAGTTCTTCATGCACAGTCCCTGTTAGGCTTAGTTCTTCATGCACAGTCCCTGTTAGGCTTAGTTCTTCATGCACAGTCCGTGTTAGGCTTAGATCTTAAATACACATTCCTGTGTTAGGCTTAGTTCTTCATGCACAGTCCCTGTTAGGCTTAGATCTTCATACAAAGTCCGTGTTAGGCTTAGTTCTAAATTCACAGTCCCTGTAAGGCTCGTTCTTAATTCAGAGTCCCTGTTATGCTTATTTCTTCATGCACAGTCCCTGTTAGGCTTAGTTCTTCATTCACAGTCCCTGTTAGGCTTAGTGCTTAATGCACAGTCCCTGTTAGGCTTAGTGCTTAATGCACAGTCCATGTTAAGCTTAGTTCTTCATGCACAGTCCCTGTTTGGCTTAGTTCTTCATGAACAGTCCCTGTTAGGCTTAGTTCTTCCTGCACAGTCCCTGTTAGGCTTAGTTCTTCATGAACAGTCCCTGTTAGGCTTAGTGCTTCATGCACAGTCCCTGTTAGGCTTAGTGCTTCATGCACAGTCCATGTTGAGCTTAGTGCTTCATGCACAGTCCCTGTTAGGCTTAGTTCTTCATGAACGGTCCCTGTTAGGCTTAGTTCTTCCTGCACAGTACCTGTTAGGCTTAGTTCTTCCTGCACAGTACCTGTTAGGCTTAGGTCTTCATGCACAGTCCGTGTTAGGCTTAGTTCTAAATGAACAGTCCGTGTTAGGCTTAGTTCTTCATTCACAGTCCTTGTTAGGCTTAGTTCTTCATGCACAGTCCTTGTTAGGCTTAGGTATTCATGCACAGTCCCTGTTAGGCTTAGTTCTTCATTCACAGTCCTTGTTAGGCTTAGTTCTTCATGCACAGTCCTTGTTAGGCTTAGTTCTTCATGCACAGTCCTTGTTAGGCTTAGTTCTTCATGCACAGCCTGTGTTAGGCTTAGTTCTTCATTCACAGTCACTGTAAGGCTCGTTCTTAATTCAGAGTCCCTGTTATGCTTATTTCTTCATGCACAGTCCCTGTTAGGCTTAGTTCTTCATGCACAGTCCCTGTTAGGCTTAGTGCTTCATGCACAGTCCCTGTTAGGCTTAGTGCTTCATGCACAGTCCATGTTAGGCTTAGTGCTTCATGCACAGTCCCTGTTAGGCTTAGTTCTTCATGAACGGTCCCTGTTAGGCTTAGTTCTTCCTGCACAGTCCCTGTTAGGCTTAATTCTTCATACACTGTCCATGTTAGGCTTAGGTCTTCATAAACTGTCCCTGTTAGGCTTAGTTCTTCATAAACTGTCCCTGTTAGGCTTAGTTCTTCATGCACAGTCCTTGTTAGGCTTAGTCCTTCATGCACAGTCATTGTTAGGCTTAGATCTTCATGCACAGTCCGTGTTAGGCTTAGTTCTAAATGAACAGTCCGTGTTAGGCTTAGTTCTTCATTCACAGTCCTTGTTAGGCTTAGTTCTTCATGCACAGTCCTTGTTAGGCTTAGGTATTCATGCACAGTCCTGTTAGGCTTAGTTCTTCATTCACAGTCCTGTGTTAGGCTTAGTTCTTCATGCACAGTCCTTGTTAGGCTTAGTTCTTCATGCACAGTCCTTGTTAGGCTTAGTTCTTCATGCACAGCCTGTGTTAGGCTTAGTTCTTCATTCACAGTCACTGTAAGGCTCGTTCTTAATTCAGAGTCCCTGTTATGCTTATTTCTTCATGCACAGTCCCTGTTATGGTTATTTCTTCATGCACAGTCCCTGTTAGGCTTAGTTCTTCATGCACAGTCCCTGTTAGGCTTAGTGCTTCATGCACAGTCCCTGTTAGGCTTAGTGCTTAATGCACAGTCCATGTTAAGCTTAGTTCTTCATGAACAGTCCCTGTTAGGCTCGTTCTTAATTCACAGTCCCTGTCAGGCTTAGTTCTTCATGAACAGTCCCTGTTAGGCTTAGTTCTTCCTGCACAGTCCCTGTTAGGATTAGTTCTTCATTCACAGTCCTTGTTAGGCTTAGTTCTTCATGCACATTCCGTGTTAGGCTTATTTTTTCATTCACAGTCCGTGTAAGTCTTTGTTCTTCATGAACAGTCCGTGTTAGCGTAGTTCTTCATGAACAGTCCCTGTTAGGCTTAGTTCTTCATGCACAGTCTCTGTTAGGCTTAGTTTTTCATGCACAGTCCCTGTTAGGCTTAGTGCTTCATGCACAGTCCCTGTTAGGCTTAGTTCTTCATGCACAGTCCGTGTTAGGCTTAGTTCTTCATGCACAGTCCCTGTTAGACTTAGTTCTTCATGCACAGTCTGTGTTAGGCTTAGTTCAACATGAACAGTCCCTGTTAGGCTTAGTTCTTCACGAACAGTCCGTGTTAGGCTTAGTTCTTCATGCACAGTCCGTGTTGAGGCTTAGTTCTTCATTCACAGTCCGTGTAAGGCTTAGTTTTTCATGAACAGTCCGTGTTAGGATTAGTTCTTCATTCACAGTCCTTGTTAGGCTTAGTTCTTCATGCACAGTCCCTGTTAGGCTTAGATCTTCATACACAGTCCGTGTTAGGCTTAGTTCTTCATGAACAGTCCCTGTTAGGCTCCTTCTTAATTCACAGTCCCTGTTAGGCTTAGTTCTTCATGCACAGTCCCTGTTACGCTTAGTTCTTCATTCACAGTCCTTGTTAGGCTTAGTTCTTCATGCACAGTCCTTGTTAGGCTTAGTTCTTCATGCACAGCCTGTGTTAGGCTTAGTTCTTCATGCACAGTCCTCGTTAGGCTTAGTTCTTCATGCAAAGTCCCTGTTAGGCTTAGTTCTTCATGAACAGTCTTTGTTAGGATTAGTTCTTCATTCACAGTCCTTGTTAGGCTTAGTTCTTCATGCACAGTCCCTGTTAGGCTTAGTTCTTCATGCACAGTCCCTGTTAGGCTTAGTTCTTCATGCACAGTCCGTGTTAGGCTTAGATCTAAATACACATTCCGTGTTAGGCTTAGTTCTTCATGCACAGTCCCTGTTAGGCTTAGATCTTCATACAAAGTCCGTGTTGAGGCTTAGTTCTAAATTCACAGTCCCTGTAAGGCTCGTTCTTAATTCAGAGTCCCTGTTATGCTTATTTCTTCATGCACAGTCCCTGTTAGGCTTAGTTCTTCATTCACAGTCCCTGTTAGGCTTAGTGCTTAATGCACAGTCCCTGTTAGGCTTAGTGCTTAATGCACAGTCCATGTTAAGCTTAGTTCTTCATGCACAGTCCCTGTTTGGCTTAGTTCTTCATGAACGGTCCCTGTTAGGCTTAGTTCTTCCTGCACAGTCCTGTTAGGCTTAGTTCTTCATGAACAGTCCCTGTTAGGCTTAGTGCTTCATGCACAGTCCCTGTTAGGCTTAGTGCTTCATGCACAGTCCATGTTAGGCTTAGCTTCATGCACAGTCCCTGTTAGGCTTAGTTCTTCATGAACGGTCCCTGTTAGGCTTAGTTCTTCCTGCACAGTACCTGTTAGGCTTAATTCTTCATACACTGTCCATGTTAGGCTTAGGTCTTCATAAACTGTCCCTGTTAGGCTTAGTTCTTCATAAACTGTCCCTGTTAGGCTTAGTTCTTCATGCACAGTCCTTGTTAGGCTTAGTCCTTCATGCACAGTCATTGTTAGGCTTAGATCTTCATGCACAGTCCGTGTTAGGCTTAGTTCTAAATGAACAGTCCGTGTTGAGGCTTAGTTCTTCATTCACAGTCCTTTGTTGAGGCTTAGTTCTTCATGCACAGTCCTTGTTAGGCTTAGGTATTCATGCACAGTCCCTGTTAGGCTTAGTTCTTCATTCACAGTCCTTGTTAGGCTTAGTTCTTCATGCACAGTCCTTGTTAGGCAGTTCTTCATGCACAGTCCTTGTTAGGCTTAGTTCTTCATGCACAGCCTGTGTTGAGGCTTAGTTCTTCATTCACAGTCACTGTAAGGCTCGTTCTTAATTCAGAGTCCCTGTTATGCTTATTTCTTCATGCACAGTCCCTGTTAGGCTTAGTTCTTCATGCACAGTCCCTGTTAGGCTTAGTGCTTAATGCACAGTCCCTGTTAGGCTTAGTGCTTAATGCACAGTCCATGTTAGGCTTAGTTCTTCATGCACAGTCCCTGTTTGGCTTAGTTCTTCATGAACGGTCCCTGTTAGGCTTAGTTCTTCCTGCACAGTCCCTGTTAGGCTTAGTGCTTCATGCACAGTCCCTGTTAGGCTTAGTGCTTCATGCACAGTCCATGTTAGGCTTAGTGCTTCATGCACAGTCCCTGTTAGGCTTAGTTCTTCATGAACAGTCCCTGTTAGGCTTAGTTCTTCCTGCACAGTCCCGTTGAGGCAATTCTTCATAAACTGTCCCTGTTAGGCTTAGTTCTTCATAAACTGTCCCTGTTAGGCTTAGTTCTTCATGCACGGTCCTTGTTAGGCTTAGTTCTTCATGAACAGCCTGTGTTAGGCTTAGTCCTTCATGCACAGTCATTGTTAGGCTTAGATCTTCATGCACAGTCCGTGTTAGGCTTAGTTCTAAATGAACAGTCCGTGTTAGGCTTAGTTCTTCATTCACAGTCCTTGTTAGGCTTAGTTCTTCATGCACAGTCCTTGTTAGGCTTAGGTCTTCATGCACAGTCCCTGTTAGGCTTAGTTCTTCATTCACAGTCCTTGTTAGGCTTAGTTCTTCATGCACAGTCCTTGTTAGGCTTAGTTCTTCATGCACAGTCCCTTGTTAGGCTTAGTTCTTCATGCACAGCCTGTGTTAGGCTTAGTTCTTCATGCACAGTCCTTGTTAGGCTTAGGTATTCATGCACAGTCCCTGTTATGCTTAGTTCTTCATTCACAGTCCTTGTTAGGCTTAGTTCTTCATGCACAGTCCTTGTTAGGCTTAGTTCTTCATGCACAGTCCTTGTTAGGCTTAGTTCTTCATGCACAGTCCCTGTTAGGCTTAGTTCTTCATGAACAGTCCCTGTTAGGCTTAGTGCTTCATGCACAGTCCCTGTTAGGCTTAGTGCTTCATGCACAGTCCCTGTTAGGCTTAGTGCTTCATGCACAGTCCCTGTTAGGCTTAGTTCTTCATGAACGGTCCCTGTTAGGCTTAGTTCTTCCTGCACAGTCCCGTTAGGCTTAATTCTTCATAAACTGTCCCTGTTAGGCTTAGTTCTTCATAAACTGTCCCTGTTAGGCTTAGTTCTTCATGCACGGTCCTTGTTAGGCTTAGTTCTTCATGAACAGCCTGTGTTAGGCTTAGTCCTTCATGCACAGTCATTGTTAGGCTTAGATCTTCATGCACAGTCCGTGTTAGGCTTAGTTCTAAATGAACAGTCCGTGTTGAAACTTAGTTCTTCATTCACAGTCCTTGTTAGGCTTAGTTCTTCATGCACAGTCCTTGTTAGGCTTAGAGTATTCATGCACAGTCCCTGTTAGGCTTAGTTCTTCATTCACAGTCCTTGTTAGGCTTAGTTCTTCATGCACAGTCCTTGTTAGGCTTAGTTCTTCATGCACAGTCCTTGTTAGGCTTAGTTCTTCATGCACAGCCTGTGTTAGGCTTAGTTCTTCATTCACAGTCACTGTAAGGCTTCGTTCTTAATTCAGAGTCCCTGTTATGCTTATTTCTTCATGCACAGTCCCTGTTAGGCTTAGTTCTTCATGCACAGTCCCTGTTAGGCTTAGTGCTTCATGCACAGTCCCTGTTAGGCTTAGTGCTTCATGCACAGTCCATGTTAGGCTTAGTGCTTCATGCACAGTCCCTGTTAGGCTTAGTTCTTCATGAACGGTCCCTGTTAGGCTTAGTTCTTCCTGCACAGTCCCTGTTAGGCTTAATTCTTCATACACTGTCCATGTTAGGCTTAGGTCTTCATAAACTGTCCCTGTTAGGCTTAGTTCTTCATAAACTGTCCCTGTTAGGCTTAGTTCTTCATGCACAGTCCTTGTTAGGCTTAGTCCTTCATGCACAGTCATTGTTAGGCTTAGATCTTCATGCACAGTCCGTGTTAGGCTTAGTTCTAAATGAACAGTCCGTGTTAGGCTTAGTTCTTCATTCACAGTCCTTGTTAGGCTTAGTTCTTCATGCACAGTCCTTGTTAGGCTTAGGTATTCATGCACAGTCCCTGTTAGGCTTAGTTCTTCATTCACAGTCCTTGTTAGGCTTAGTTCTTCATGCACAGTCCTTGTTAGGCTTAGTTCTTCATGCACAGTCCTTGTTAGGCTTAGTTCTTCATGCACAGCCTGTGTTAGGCTTAGTTCTTCATTCACAGTCACTGTAAGGCTCGTTCTTAATTCAGAGTCCCTGTTATGCTTATTTCTTCATGCACAGTCCCTGTTATGGTTATTTCTTCATGCACAGTCCCTGTTAGGCTTAGTTCTTCATGCACAGTCCCTGTTAGGCTTAGTGCTTAATGCACAGTCCCTGTTAGGCTTAGTGCTTAATGCACAGTCCATGTTAAGCTTAGTTCTTCATGAACAGTCCCTGTTAGGCTCGTTCTTAATTCACAGTCCCTGTCAGGCTTAGTTCTTCATGAACAGTCCCTGTTAGGCTTAGTTCTTCCTGCACAGTCCCTGTTAGGATTAGTTCTTCATTCACAGTCCTTGTTAGGCTTAGTTCTTCATGCACATTCCGTGTTAGGCTTATTTTTTCATTCACAGTCCGTGTAAGTCTTTGTTCTTCATGAACAGTCCGTGTTAGGCGTAGTTCTTCATGAACAGTCCCTGTTAGGCTTAGTTCTTCATGCACAGTCTCTGTTAGGCTTAGTTTTTCATGCACAGTCCCTGTTAGGCTTAGTGCTTCATGCACAGTCCCTGTTAGGCTTAGTTCTTCATGCACAGTCCGTGTTAGGCTTAGTTCTTCATGCACAGTCCCTGTTAGACTTAGTTCTTCATGCACAGTCTGTGTTAGGCTTAGTTCAACATGAACAGTCCCTGTTAGGCTTAGTTCTTCACGAACAGTCCGTGTTAGGCTTAGTTCTTCATGCACAGTCCGTGTTAGGCTTAGTTCTTCATTCACAGTCCGTGTAAGGCTTAGTTTTTCATGAACAGTCCGTGTTAGGATTAGTTCTTCATTCACAGTCCTTGTTAGGCTTAGTTCTTCATGCACAGTCCCTGTTAGGCTTAGATCTTCATACACAGTCCGTGTTAGGCTTAGTTCTTCATGAACAGTCCCTGTTAGGCTCCTTCTTAATTCACAGTCCCTGTTAGGCTTAGTTCTTCATGCACAGTCCCTGTTACGCTTAGTTCTTCATTCACAGTCCTTGTTAGGCTTAGTTCTTCATGCACAGTCCTTGTTAGGCTTAGTTCTTCATGCACAGCCTGTGTTAGGCTTAGTTCTTCATGCACAGTCCTCGTTAGGCTTAGTTCTTCATGCAAAGTCCCTGTTAGGCTTAGTTCTTCATGAACAGTCTTTGTTAGGATTAGTTCTTCATTCACAGTCCTTGTTAGGCTTAGTTCTTCATGCACAGTCCCTGTTAGGCTTAGTTCTTCATGCACAGTCCCTGTTAGGCTTAGTTCTTCATGCACAGTCCGTGTTAGGCTTAGATCTAAATACACATTCCGTGTTAGGCTTAGTTCTTCATGCACAGTCCCTGTTAGGCTTAGATCTTCATACAAAGTCCGTGTTAGGCTTAGTTCTAAATTCACAGTCCCTGTAAGGCTCGTTCTTAATTCAGAGTCCCTGTTATGCTTATTTCTTCATGCACAGTCCCTGTTAGGCTTAGTTCTTCATTCACAGTCCCTGTTAGGCTTAGTGCTTAATGCACAGTCCCTGTTAGGCTTAGTGCTTAATGCACAGTCCATGTTAAGCTTAGTTCTTCATGCACAGTCCCTGTTTGGCTTAGTTCTTCATGAACGGTCCCTGTTAGGCTTAGTTCTTCCTGCACAGTCCCTGTTAGGCTTAGTTCTTCATGAACAGTCCCTGTTAGGCTTAGTGCTTCATGCACAGTCCCTGTTAGGCTTAGTGCTTCATGCACAGTCCATGTTAGGCTTAGTGCTTCATGCACAGTCCCTGTTAGGCTTAGTTCTTCATGAGCGGTCCCTGTTAGGCTTAGTTCTTCCTGCACAGTACCTGTTAGGCTTAATTCTTCATACACTGTCCATGTTAGGCTTAGGTCTTCATAAACTGTCCCTGTTAGGCTTAGTTCTTCATAAACTGTCCCTGTTAGGCTTAGTTCTTCATGCACAGTCCTTGTTAGGCTTAGTCCTTCATGCACAGTCATTGTTAGGCTTAGATCTTCATGCACAGTCCGTGTTAGGCTTAGTTCTAAATGAACAGTCCGTGTTAGGCTTAGTTCTTCATTCACAGTCCTTGTTAGGCTTAGTTCTTCATGCACAGTCCTTGTTAGGCTTAGGTATTCATGCACAGTCCCTGTTAGGCTTAGTTCTTCATTCACAGTCCTTGTTAGGCTTAGTTCTTCATGCACAGTCCTTGTTAGGCTTAGTTCTTCATGCACAGTCCTTGTTAGGCTTAGTTCTTCATGCACAGCCTGTGTTAGGCTTAGTTCTTCATTCACAGTCACTGTAAGGCTCGTTCTTAATTCAGAGTCCCTGTTATGCTTATTTCTTCATGCACAGTCCCTGTTAGGCTTAGTTCTTCATGCACAGTCCCTGTTAGGCTTAGTGCTTAATGCACAGTCCCTGTTAGGCTTAGTGCTTAATGCACAGTCCATGTTAGGCTTAGTTCTTCATGCACAGTCCCTGTTTGGCTTAGTTCTTCATGAACGGTCCCTGTTAGGCTTAGTTCTTCCTGCACAGTCCCTGTTAGGCTTAGTGCTTCATGCACAGTCCCTGTTAGGCTTAGTGCTTCATGCACAGTCCATGTTAGGCTTAGTGCTTCATGCACAGTCCCTGTTAGGCTTAGTTCTTCATGAACGGTCCCTGTTAGGCTTAGTTCTTCCTGCACAGTCCCCGTTAGGCTTAATTCTTCATAAACTGTCCCTGTTAGGCTTAGTTCTTCATAAACTGTCCCTGTTAGGCTTAGTTCTTCATGCACGGTCCTTGTTAGGCTTAGTTCTTCATGAACAGCCTGTGTTAAGGCTTAGTCCTTCATGCACAGTCATTGTTAGGCTTAGATCTTCATGCACAGTCCGTGTTGAGGCTTAGTTCTAAATGAACAGTCCGTGTTAGGCTTAGTTCTTCATTCACAGTCCTTGTTAGGCTTAGTTCTTCATGCACAGTCCTTGTTAGGCTTAGGTCTTCATGCACAGTCCCTGTTAGGCTTAGTTCTTCATTCACAGTCCTTGTTAGGCTTAGTTCTTCATGCACAGTCCTTGTTAGGCTTAGTTCTTCATGCACAGTCCTTGTTAGGCTTAGTTCTTCATGCACAGCCTGTGTTAGGCTTAGTTCTTCATGCACAGTCCTTGTTAGGCTTAGGTATTCATGCACAGTCCCTGTTATGCTTAGTTCTTCATTCACAGTCCTTGTTAGGCTTAGTTCTTCATGCACAGTCCTTGTTAGGCTTAGTTCTTCATGCACAGTCCTTGTTAGGCTTAGTTCTTCATGCACAGTCCCTGTTAGGCTTAGTTCTTCATGAACAGTCCCTGTTAGGCTTAGTGCTTCATGCACAGTCCCTGTTAGGCTTAGTGCTTCATGCACAGTCCCTGTTAGGCTTAGTGCTTCATGCACAGTCCCTGTTAGGCTTAGTTCTTCATGAACGGTCCCTGTTAGGCTTAGTTCTTCCTGCACAGTCCCCGTTAGGCTTAATTCTTCATAAACTGTCCCTGTTAGGCTTAGTTCTTCATAAACTGTCCCTGTTAGGCTTAGTTCTTCATGCACGGTCCTTGTTAGGCTTAGTTCTTCATGAACAGCCTGTGTTAGGCTTAGTCCTTCATGCACAGTCATTGTTAGGCTTAGATCTTCATGCACAGTCCGTGTTAGGCTTAGTTCTAAATGAACAGTCCGTGTTAGGCTTAGTTCTTCATTCACAGTCCTTGTTAGGCTTAGTTCTTCATGCACAGTCCTTGTTAGGCTTAGGTCTTCATGCACAGTCCCTGTTAGGCTTAGTTCTTCATTCACAGTCCTTGTTAGGCTTAGTTCTTCATGCACAGTCCTTGTTAGGCTTAGTTCTTCATGCACAGTCCTTGTTAGGCTTAGTTCTTCATGCACAGCCTGTGTTAGGCTTAGTTCTTCATGCACAGTCCTTGTTAGGCTTAGGTATTCATGCACAGTCCCTGTTAGGCTTAGTTCTTCATTCACAGTCCTTGTTAGGCTTAGTTCTTCATGCACAGTCCTTGTTAGGCTTAGTTCTTCATGCACAGTCCTTGTTAGGCTTAGTTCTTCATGCACAGCCTGTGTTAGGCTTAGTTCTTCATTCACAGTCACTGTAAGGCTCGTTCTTAATTCAGAGTCCCTGTTATGCTTATTTCTTCATGCACAGTCCCTGTTAGGCTTAGTTCTTCATGCACAGTCCCTGTTAGGCTTAGTGGCTTAATGCACAGTCCCTGTTAGGCTTAGTGCCTGTGCACAGTCCATGTTAAGCTTAGTTCTTCATGCACAGTCCCTGTTTGGCTTAGTTCTTCATGAACGGTCCCTGTTAGGCTTAGTTCTTCCTGCACAGTCCCTGTTAGGCTTAGTTCTTCATGCACAGTCCCTGTTAGGCTTAGTTCTTCATGAACAGTCCCTGTTAGGCTTAGTGCTTCATGCACAGTCCCTGTTAGGCTTAGCGCTTCATGCACAGTCCATGTTAGGCTTAGTGCTTCATGCACAGTCCCTGTTAGGCTTAGTTCTTCATGAACGGTCCCTGTTAGGCTTAGTTCTTCCTGCACAGTCCCCGTTAGGCTTAATTCTTCATAAACTGTCCCTGTTAGGCTTAGTTCTTCATAAACTGTCCCTGTTAGGCTTAGTTCTTCATGCACAGTCCTTGTTAGGCTTAGTTCTTCATGAACAGCGTGTGTTAGGCTTAGTCCTTCATGCACAGTCCCTGTTAGGCTTAGTTCTTCATGCACAGTCCTTGTTAGGCTTAGTTCTTCATGCAAAGTCCCTGTTAGGCTTAGTTCTTCATGAAAAGTCTGTGTTAGGATTAGTTCTTCATTCACAGTCCTTGTTAGGCTTAGTTCTTCATGCACAGTCCCTTTTAGGCTTAGTTCTTCATGCACAGTCCCTGTTAGGCTTAGTTCTTCATGCACAGTCCGTGTTAGGCTTAGATCTTCATACACAGTCCGTGTTAGGCTTAGTTCTTCTTCATGCACAGTCCCTGTTAGGCTTAGATCTTCATACAAAGTCCGTGTTAGGCTTAGTTCTTCATTCACAGTCCCTGTAAGGCTCGTTCTTAATTCAGAGTCCCTGTTATGCTTATTTCTTCATGCACAGTCCCTGTTAGGCTTAGTTCTTCATGCACAGTCCCTGTTAGGCTTAGTGCTTAATGCACAGTCCTGTTAGGCTTAGTGCTTAATGCACAGTCCATGTTAAGCTTAGTTCTTCATGCACAGTCCCTGTTTGGCTTAGTTCTTCATGAACGGTCCCTGTTAGGCTTAGTTCTTCCTGCACAGTCCCTGTTAGGCTTAGTTCTTCATGAACAGTCCCTGTTAGGCTTAGTGCTTCATGCACAGTCCCTGTTAGGCTTAGTGCTTCATGCACAGTCCATGTTAGGCTTAGTGCTTCATGCACAGTCCCTGTTAGGCTTAGTTCTTCATGAACGGTCCCTGTTAGGCTTAGTTCTTCCTGCACAGTCCCTGTTAGGCTTAATTCTTCATACACTGTCCATGTTAGGCTTAGGTCTTCATAAACTGTCCCTGTTAGGCTTAGTTCTTCATAAACTGTCCCTGTTAGGCTTAGTTCTTCATGCACAGTCCTTGTTAGGCTTAGTCCTTCATGCACAGTCATTGTTAGGCTTAGATCTTCATGCACAGTCCGTGTTAGGCTTAGTTCTTCATGCACAGTCCTTGTTAGGCTTAGTTCTTCATGCACAGTCCTTGTTAGGCTTAGTTCTTCATGCACAGTCCTTGTTAGGCTTAGTTCTTCATGCACAGTCCTTGTTAGGCTTAGTTCTTCATGCACAGCCTGTGTTAGGCTTAGTTCTTCATTCACAGTCACTGTAAGGCTCGTTCTTAATTCAGAGTCCCTGTTATGCTTATTTCTTCATGCACAGTCCCTGTTAGGCTTAGTTCTTCATGCACAGTCCCTGTTAGGCTTAGTGCTTAATGCACAGTCCCTGTTAGGCTTAGTGCCTAATGCACAGTCCATGTTAAGCTTAGTTCTTCATGCACAGTCCCTGTTTGGCTTAGTTCTTCATGAACGGTCCCTGTTAGGCTTAGTTCTTCCTGCACAGTCCCTGTTAGGCTTAGTTCTTCATGCACAGTCCCTGTTAGGCTTAGTTCTTCATGAACAGTCCCTGTTAGGCTTAGTGCTTCATGCACAGTCCCTGTTAGGCTTAGCGCTTCATGCACAGTCCATGTTAGGCTTAGTGCTTCATGCACAGTCCCTGTTAGGCTTAGTTCTTCATGAACGGTCCCTGTTAGGCTTAGTTCTTCCTGCACAGTCCCCGTTAGGCTTAATTCTTCATAAACTGTCCCTGTTAGGCTTAGTTCTTCATAAACTGTCCCTGTTAGGCTTAGTTCTTCATGCACGGTCCTTGTTAGGCTTAGTTCTTCATGAACAGCGTGTGTTAGGCTTAGTCCTTCATGCACAGTCCCTGTTAGGCTTAGTTCTTCATGCACAGTCCTTGTTAGGCTTAGTTCTTCATGCAAAGTCCCTGTTAGGCTTAGTTCTTCATGAAAAGTCTGTGTTAGGATTAGTTCTTCATTCACAGTCCTTGTTAGGCTTAGTTCTTCATGCACAGTCCCTTTTAGGCTTAGTTCTTCATGCACAGTCCCTGTTGAGGCTTAGTTCTTCATGCACAGTCCGTGTTAGGCTTAGATCTTCATACACAGTCCGTGTTGAGGCTTAGTTCTTCATGCACAGTCCCTGTTAGGCTTAGATCTTCATACAAAGTCCGTGTTAGGCTTAGTTCTTCATTCACAGTCCCTGTAAGGCTCGTTCTTAATTCAGAGTCCCTGTTATGCTTATTTCTTCATGCACAGTCCCTGTTAGGCTTAGTTCTTCATGCACAGTCCCTGTTAGGCTTAGTGCTTAATGCACAGTCCCTGTTAGGCTTAGTGCTTAATGCACAGTCCATGTTAAGCTTAGTTCTTCATGCACAGTCCCTGTTTGGCTTAGTTCTTCATGAACGGTCCCTGTTAGGCTTAGTTCTTCCTGCACAGTCCCTGTTAGGCTTAGTTCTTCATGAACAGTCCCTGTTAGGCTTAGTGCTTCATGCACAGTCCCTGTTAGGCTTAGTGCTTCATGCACAGTCCATGTTAGGCTTAGTGCTTCATGCACAGTCCCTGTTAGGCTTAGTTCTTCATGAACGGTCCCTGTTAGGCTTAGTTCTTCCTGCACAGTCCCTGTTAGGCTTAATTCTTCATACACTGTCCATGTTAGGCTTAGGTCTTCATAAACTGTCCCTGTTAGGCTTAGTTCTTCATAAACTGTCCCTGTTAGGCTTAGTTCTTCATGCACAGTCCTTGTTAGGCTTAGTCCTTCATGCACAGTCATTGTTAGGCTTAGATCTTCATGCACAGTCCGTGTTAGGCTTAGTTCTTCATGCACAGTCCTTGTTAGGCTTAGTTCTTCATGCACAGTCCTTGTTAGGCTTAGGTCTTCATGCACAGTCCCTGTTAGGCTTAGTTCTTCATTCACAGTCCTTGTTAGGCTTAGTTCTTCATGCACAGTCCTTGTTAGGCTTAGTTCTTCATGCACAGTCCTTGTTAGGCTTAGTTCTTCATGCACAGCCTGTGTTAGGCTTAGTTCTTCATGCACAGTCCTTGTTAGGCTTAGTTCTTCATGCAAAGTCCCTGTTAGGCTTAGTTCTTCATGAACAGTCTGTGTTAGGATTAGTTCTTCATTCACAGTCCTTGTTAGGCTTAGTTCTTCATGCACAGTCCCTGTTAGGCTTAGTTCTTCATGCACAGTCCCTGTTAGGCTTAGTTCTTCATGCACAGTCCGTGTTAGGCTTAGATCTTCATACACAGTCCCTGTTAGGCTTAGTTCTTCATGCACAGTCCCTGTTAGGCTTAGATCTTCATACAAAGTCCGTGTTAGGCTTAGTTCTTCATTCACAGTCCCTGTAAGGCTCGTTCTTAATTCAGAGTCCCTGTTATGCTTATTTCTTCATGCACAGTCCCTGTTAGGCTTAGTTCTTCATGCACAGTCCCTGTTAGGCTTAGTGCTTAATGCACAGTCCCTGTTAGGCTTAGTGCTTAATGCAAAGTCCATGTTAAGCTTAGGTCTTCATGCACAGTCCCTGTTTGGCTTAGTTCTTCATGAACGGTCCCTGTTAGGCTTAGTTCTTCCTGCACAGTCCCTGTTAGGCTTAGTTCTTCATGAACAGTCCCTGTTAGGCTTAGTGCTTCATGCACAGTCCCTGTTAGGCTTAGTGCTTCATGCACAGTCCATGTTAGGCTTAGTGCTTCATGCACAGTCCCTGTTAGGCTTAGTTCTTCATGAACGGTCCCTGTTAGGCTTAGTTCTTCCTGCACAGTCCCTGTTAGGCTTAATTCTTCATACACTGTCCATGTTAGGCTTAGGTCTTCATAAACTGTCCCTGTTAGGCTTAGTTCTTCATAAACTGTCCCTGTTAGGCTTAGTTCTTCATGCACAGTCCTTGTTAGGCTTAGTCCTTCATGCACAGTCATTGTTAGGCTTAGATCTTCATGCACAGTCCGTGTTAGGCTTAGTTCTAAATGAACAGTCCGTGTTAGGCTTAGTTCTTCATTCACAGTCCTTGTTAGGCTTAGTTCTTCATGCACAGTCCTTGTTAGGCTTAGGTCTTCATGCACAGTCCCTGTTAGGCTTAGTTCTTCATTCACAGTCCTTGTTAGGCTTAGTTCTTCATGCACAGTCCTTGTTAGGCTTAGTTCTTCATGCACAGTCCTTGTTAGGCTTAGTTCTTCATGCACAGCCTGTGTTAGGCTTAGTTCTTCATGCACAGTCCTTGTTAGGCTTAGTTCTTTATGCAAAGTCCCTGTTGAGGCTTAGTTCTTCATGAACAGTCTGTGTTAGGATTAGTTCTTCATTCACAGTCCTTGTTAGGCTTAGTTCTTCATGCACAGTCCCTGTTAGGCTTAGTTCTTCATTCACAGTCCCTGTTAGGCTTAGTTCTTCATGCACAGTCCGTGTTAGGCTTAGATCTTCATACACAGTCCCTGTTGAGGCTTAGTTCTTCATGCACAGTCCCTGTTAGGCTTAGATCTTCATACAAAGTCCGTGTTAGGCTTAGTTCTTCATTCACAGTCCCTGTAAGGCTCGTTCTTAATTCAGAGTCCCTGTTATGCTTATTTCTTCATGCACAGTCCCTGTTAGGCTTAGTTCTTCATGCACAGTCCGTGTTAGGCTTAGTTCTTCATGCACAGTCCCTGTTAGGCTTAGATCTTCATACAAAGTCCGTGTTAGGCTTAGTTCTTCATTCACAGTCCCTGTAAGGCTTAGTTCTTCATGAACGGTCCCTGTTAGGCTTAGTTCTTCCTGCACAGTCCCTGTTAGGCTTACTGCTTATTGCACAGTCCCTGTTAGGCTTAGTGCTTAATGCACAGTCCATGTTAAGCTTAGTTCTTCATGCACAGTCCCTGTTAGGCTTAGTTCTTCATGAACGGTCCCTGTTAGGCTTAGTTCTTCCTGCACGGTCCCTGTTAGGCTTAATTCTTCATACACGGTCCCTGTTAGGCTTAGGTCTTCATGAACTGTCCCTGTTAGGCTTAGTTCTTCATAAACTGTCCCTGTTAGGCTTAGTTCTTCATGCACAGTCCTTGTTAGGCTTAGTCCTTCATGCACAGTCATTGTTAGGCTTAGATCTTCATGCACAGTCCGTGTTAGGCTTAGTTCTAAATGAACAGTCCGTGTTAGGCTTAGTTCTTCATTCACAGTCCTTGTTAGGCTTAGTTCTTCATGCACAGTCCTTGTTAGGCTTAGGTCTTCATGCACAGTCCCTGTTAGGCTTAGTTCTTCATTCACAGTCCTTGTTAGGCTTAGTTCTTCATGCACAGTCCTTGTTAGGCTTAGTTCTTCATGCACAGTCCTTGTTAGGCTTAGTGCTTCATGCACAGCCTGTGTTAGGCTTAGTTCTTCATTCACAGTCCTTGTTAGGCTTAGTTCTTCATGCAAAGTCCGTGTTAGGCTTAGTTCTTCATGAACAGTCTGTGTTAGGATTAGTTCTTCATTCACAGTCCTTGTTAGGCTTAGTTCTTCATGCACAGTCCCTGTTAGGCTTAGTTCTTCATGCACAGTCCCTGTTAGGCTTAGTTCTTCATGCACAGTCCCTGTTAGGCTTAGTTCTTCATGCATAGTCCGTGTTAGGCTTAGATCTTCATGCACAGTGCCTGTTAGGCTTAGATCTTCATACAAAGTCCGTGTTAGGCTTAGTTCTTCATTCACAGTCCCTGTAAGGCTTAGTTCTTCATGAACGGTCCCTGTTAGGCTTAGTTCTTCCTGCACAGTCCCTGTTAGGCTTAATTCTTCATGCACAGTCCCTGTTAGGCTTACTGCTTATTGCACAGTCCCTGTTAGGCTTAGTGCTTAATGCACAGTCCATGTTAAGCTTAGTTCTTCATGCACAGTCCCTGTTAGGCTTAGTTCTTCATGAACGGTCCCTGTTTGGCTTAGTTCTTCCTGCACAGTCCCTGTTAGGCTTAATTCTTCATACACTGTCATTGTTAGGCTTAGGTCTTCATAAACTCTCCCTGTTAGGCTTAGTTCTTCATAAACTGTCCCTGTTAGGCTTAGTTCTTCATGCACAGTCCTTGTTAGGCTTAGTTCTTCATGCACAGTCCTTGTTAGGCTTAGTTCTTCATGAACAGCCTGTGTTAGGCTTAGTCCTTCAAGCACAGTCATTGTTAGGCTTAGATCTTCATGCACAGTCCGTGTTAGGCTTAGTTCTAAATGAACAGTCCGTGTTAGGCTTAGTTCTTCATTCACAGTCCTTGTTAGGCTTAGTTCTTCATGCACAGTCCTTGTTAGGCTTAGTTCTTCATGAACAGCCTGTGTTAGTTTTAGTTCTTCATGCACAGTCCGTGTTAGGATTAGTTCTTCATTCACAGTCCTTGTTAGGCTTAGTTCTTCATGCACAGTCCCTGTTAGGATTAGTTATTCATGAACAGTCCCTGTTAGGCTTAGTTCTTCATGCACAGTCCGTGTTAGGCTTAGTTCTTCATGCACAGTCCCTGTGAGGCTTAGATCTTCATACAACGTCCGTGTTAGGCGTAGTTCTTCATGAACAGTCCCTGTTAGGCTCGTTCTTAATTCACAGTCCCTGTTAGGCTCGTTCGTAATTCACAGTCCCTGTTAGGCTTAATTATTCATACACTGTCCATGTTAGGCTTAGGTCTTCATAAACTGTCCCTGTTAGGCTTAGTTCTTCATAATCTGTCCCTGTTAGGCTTAGTTCTTCATAAACTGTCCCTGTTAGGATTAGTTCTTACTGCACAGTCCCTGTTAGGCTTAATTATTCATACACTGTCCATGTTAGGCTTAGGTCTTCATAAACTGTCCCTGTTAGGCTTAGTTCTTCATAAACTGTCCCTGTTAGGCTTAGTTCTTCATGCACAGTCCCTGTTAGGCTTAGTTCTTCATGAACGGTCCCTGTTAGGCTTAGTTCTTACTGCACAGTCCCTGTTAGGCTTAATTATTCATACACTGTCCATGTTAGGCTTAGGTCTTCATAAACTGTCCCTGTTAGGCTTAGTTCTTCATAAACTGTCCCTGTTAGGCTTAGTTCTTCATGCACAGTCCTTGTTAGGCTTAGTTCTTCATGCACAGTCCTTGTTAGGCTTAGTTCTTCATGAACAGCCTGTGTTAGGCTTAGTCCTTCATGCACAGTCATTGTTAGGCTTAGATCTTCATGCACAGTCCGTGTTGAGGCTTAGTTCTAAATGAACAGTCCGTGTTAGGGTTAGTTCTTCATTCACAGTCCTTGTTGAGGCTTAGTTCTTCATGCACAGTCCTTGTTAGGCTTAGGTCTTCATGCACAGTCCCTGTTAGGCTTAGTTCTTCATTCACAGTCCTTGTTAGGCTTAGTTCTTCATGCACAGTCCTTGTTAGGCTTAGTTCTTCATGCACAGTCCTTGTTAGGCTTAGTTCTTCATGCACAGCCTGTGTTAGGCTTAGTTCTTCGTGCACAGTCCTTGTTAGGCTTAGTTCTTCATGCAAAGTCCCTGTTAGGCTTAGTTCTTCATGAACAGTCTGTGTTAGGGTTAGTTCTTCATTCACAGTCCTTGTTAGGCTTAGTTCTTCATGCAAAGTCCCTGTTAGGCTTAGTTCTTCATGCACAGTCCCTGTTAGGCTTAGTTCTTCATGCACAGTCCGTGTTAGGCTTAGATCTTCATACACAGTCCGTGTTAGGCTTAGTTCTTCATGCACAGTCCCTGTTAGGCTTAGATCTTCATACAAAGTCCGTGTTAGGCTTAGTTCTTCATTCACAGTCCCTGTAAGGCTCGTTCTTAATTCAGAGTCCCTGTTATGCTTATTTCTTCATGCACAGTACTTGTTAGGCTTAGTTCTTCCTGCACAGTCCCTGTTAGGCTTAGTTCTTCATGCAGAGTCCGTGTTAAGCTTAGTTCTTCATGCGCAGTCCCTGTTAGGCTTAGTTCTTCATGAACAGTCCATTTTAGGCTTAGTTCTTCATGCACAGTCCGTGTTAGGCTTAGTTCTTCATGCACAGTCCCTGTTAGGCTTAGTTCTTCATGCACAGTCTGTGTTAGGCTTAGTTCTTCATGCACAGTCCGTGTTAGGCTTAGTTCTTCATTCACAGTCCCTGTTAGGCTTAGTTCTTCATGCACAGTCCGTGTTAGGCGTAGTTCTTCATGCACAGTCCTTGTTAGGCTTAGATCTTCATACACTGTCCATGTTAGGCTTAGGTCTTCATAAACTGTCCCTGTTAGGCATAGGTCTTCATAAACTGTCCCTGTTAGGCTTAGTTCTTCATGCACAGTCCTTGTTAGGCTTAGTTCTTCATGCACAGTCCTTGTTAGGCTTAGTTCTTCATGAACAGCCTGTGTTAGGCTTAGTCCTTCATGCACAGTCATTGTTAGGCTTAGATCTTCATGCACAGTCCGTGTTAGGCTTAGTTCTAAATGAACAGTCCGTGTTAGGCTTAGTTCTCCAATCACAGTCCTTGTTAGGCTTATTTCTTCATGCACAGTCCTTGTTAGGCTTAGTTCTTCATGAACAGCCTGTGTTAGGCTTAGTTCGTCATGCACAGTCCTTGTTAGGCTTAGTTCTTCATGCACAGTCCTTGTTAGGCTTAGTTCTTCATGCACAGTCCTTGTTAGGCTTAGTTCTTCATGAACAGTCCGTTTTAGGCTTAGTTCTTCATGCACAGTCCCTGTTAGGCTTAGTTCTTCATGCACAGTCCCTGTTAGGCTTAGATCTTCATACAAAGTCCGTATTAGGCGTAGTTCTTCATGAACAGTCCCTGTTAGGCTCGTTCTTAATTCACAGTCCCTGTTAGGCTTAGTTCTTTATGCACAGTCCCTGTTAGGCTTAGTTCTTCATTCACAGTCCATTTTGAGGCTTAGTTCTTCATGCACAGTCCCTGTTAGTCTTAGTTCTTCATTCACAGTCCCTGTTAGGCTTAGTTCTTCATGCACAGTCTGTGTTAGGCTTAGTTCTTCATGCACAGTCCGTGTTAGGCTTAGTTCTTCATGAACAGTCCCTGTTAGGCTTAGTTCTTCATGAACAGTCCGTGTTAGGCTTAGTTCTTCATGCACAGTCCGTGTTGAGGCTTAGTTCTTCATTCACAGTCCCTGTTAGGCTTAGTTCTTCATGCACAGTCCGTGTTAGGCTTAGTTCTTCATTCACAGTCCCTGTTAGGCTTAGTTCTTCATGCACAGTCCGTGTTAGGCGTAGTTCTTCATGCACAGTCCTTGTTAGGCTTAGATCTTCATACACTGTCCATGTTAGGCTTAGGTCTTCATAAACTGTCCCTGTTAGGCATAGGTCTTCATAAACTGTCCCTGTTAGGCTTAGTTCTTCATGCACAGTCCTTGTTAGGCTTAGTTCTTCATGCACAGTCCTTGTTAGGCTTAGTTCTTCATGAACAGCCTGTGTTAAACTTAGTCCTTCATGCACAGTCATTGTTGAGGCTTAGATCTTCATGCACAGTCCGTGTTAGGCTTAGTTCTAAATGAACAGTCCGTGTTAGGCTTAGTTCTCCAATCACAGTCCTTGTTAGGCTTATTTCTTCATGCACAGTCCTTGTTAGGCTTAGTTCTTCATGAACAGCCTGTGTTAGGCTTAGTTCGTCATGCACAGTCCTTGTTAGGCTTAGTTCTTCATGCACAGTCCTTGTTAGGCTTAGTTCTTCATGCACAGTCCTTGTTAGGCTTAGTTCTTCATGAACAGTCCGTTTTAGGCTTAGTTCTTCATGCACAGTCCCTGTTAGGCTTAGTTCTTCATGCACAGTCCCTGTTAGGCTTAGATCTTCATACAAAGTCCGTGTTAGGCGTAGTTCTTCATGAACAGTCCCTGTTAGGCTCGTTCTTAATTCACAGTCCCTGTTAGGCTTAGTTCTTTATGCACAGTCCCTGTTAGGCTTAGTTCTTCATTCACAGTCCCTGTTAGGCTTAGTTCTTCATGCACAGTCCCTGTTAGGCTTAGTGCTTCATGCACAGTCCATGTTAGGCTTAGTGCTTCATGCACAGTCCATGTTAGGCTTAGTTCTTCATGCACAGTCCATGTTAGGCTTAGTTCTTCATGCACAGTCCCTGTTAGGCTTAGTTCTTCATGAACAGTCTGTGTTAGGCTTAGTTCTTAATGCACAGTCTGTGTTAGGCTTAGTTCTTCATGAACGGTCCTTGTTAGGCTTAGTTCTTCATGCACAGTCCCTGTTAGGCTTAGTTCTTCATGCACAGCCGGTGTTAGGCGTAGTTCTTCCTACACAGTCCCTGTTAGGCTTAGTTCTTCATACACAGTCTGTGTTAGGCTAAGTTCTTCATACACAGTCTGTGTTAGGCTTAGTTCTTCATGCACAGTCCCTGTTAGGCTTAGTTCTTCATGAACAGTCCGTGTTAGGCTTAGTTCTTCATGAACAGTCCGTGTTAGGCTTAGTTCTTCATGAACAGTCCGTGTTAGGCTTAGTTCTTCATGCACAGTCCGTGTTAGGCTTAGTTCTTCATGCACAGTCCCTGTTAGGCTTAGTTCTTCATGCACTGTCCCTGTTAGGCTTAGTTCTAAATGCACAGTCCTTGTTAGGCTTAGTTCTCCATGCACAGTCCTTGTTAGGCTTAGTTCTTCATGAACAGCCTGTGTTAGGCTTAGTCCTTCATGCACAGTCATTGTTAGGCTTAGATCTTCATGCACAGTCCGTGTTAGGCTTAGTTCTAAATGAACAGTCCGTGTTAGGCTTAGTTCTTCAATCACAGTCCTTGTTAGGCTTAGTTCTTCATGCACAGTCCTTGTTAGGCTTAGTTCTTCATGAACAGCCTGTGTTAGGCTTAGTTCGTCATGCACAGTCCTTGTTAGGCTTAGTTCTTCATGCACAGTCCTTGTTAGGCTTAGTTCTTCATGAACAGTCCGTTTTAGGCTTAGTTCTTCATGCACAGTCCCTGTTAGGCTTAGTTCTTCATGCACAGTCCCTGTTAGGCTTAGATCTTCATACAAAGTCCGTGTTAGGCGTAGTTCTTCATGAACAGTCCCTGTTAGGCTCGTTCTTAATTCACAGTCCCTGTTAGGCTTAGTTCTTTATGCACAGTCCCTGTTAGGCTTAGTTCTTCATTCACAGTCCCTGTTAGGCTTAGTTCTTCATGCACAGTCCCTGTTAGGCTTAGT
The DNA here is from genome assembly GCA_030435695.1 of Brachymystax lenok tsinlingensis. Lineage (NCBI taxonomy): Eukaryota > Metazoa > Chordata > Actinopteri > Salmoniformes > Salmonidae > Brachymystax > Brachymystax lenok. The sequence continues at coordinate 27,152,617 of CM059800.1, read as the reverse complement.
GCTTCATGCACAGTCCATGTTAGGCTTAGTGCTTCATGCACAGTCCATGTTAGGCTTAGTTCTTCATGCACAGTCCCTGTTAGGCTTAGTTCTTCCTGCACAGTCCCTGTTAGGCTTAGTTCTTCATGAACAGTCCCTGTTATGCTTAGTGCTTCATGCACAGTCCCTGTTAGGCTTAGTGCTTCATGCACAGTCCATGTTAGGCTTAGTGCTTCATGCACAGTCCCTGTTAGGCTTAGTTCTTCATGAGCGGTCCCTGTTAGGCTTAGTTCTTACTGCACAGTCCCTGTTAGGCTTAATTATTCATACACTGTCCATGTTAGGCTTAGGTCTTCATAAACTGTCCCTGTTAGGCTTAGTTCTTCATAAACTGTCCCTGTTAGGCTTAGTTCTTCATGCACAGTCCCTGTTAGGCTTAGTTCTTCATGAACGGTCCCTGTTAGGCTTAGTTCTTACTGCACAGTCCCTGTTAGGCTTAGTGCTTCATGCACAGTCCATGTTAGGCTTAGTGCTTCATGCACAGTCCATGTTAGGCTTAGTTCTTCATGCACAGTCCCTGTTAGGCTTAGTTCTTCCTGCACAGTCCCTGTTAGGCTTAGTTCTTCATGAACAGTCCCTGTTATGCTTAGTGCTTCATGCACAGTCCCTGTTAGGCTTAGTGCTTCATGCACAGTCCATGTTAGGCTTAGTGCTTCATGCACAGTCCCTGTTAGGCTTAGTTCTTCATGAACGGTCCCTGTTAGGCTTAGTTCTTACTGCACAGTCCCTGTTAGGCTTAATTATTCATACACTGTCCATGTTAGGCTTAGGTCTTCATAAACTGTCCCTGTTAGGCTTAGTTCTTCATAAACTGTCCCTGTTAGGCTTAGTTCTTCATGCACAGTCCCTGTTAGGCTTAGTTCTTCATGAACGGTCCCTGTTAGGCTTAGTTCTTACTGCACAGTCCCTGTTAGGCTTAATTATTCATACACTGTCCATGTTAGGCTTAGGTCTTCATAAACTGTCCCTGTTAGGCTTAGTTCTTCATAAACTGTCCCTGTTAGGCTTAGTTCTTCATGCACAGTCCTTGTTAGGCTTAGTTCTTCATGCACAGTCCTTGTTAGGCTTAGTTCTTCATGAACAGCCTGTGTTAGGCTTAGTCCTTCATGCACAGTCATTGTTAGGCTTAGATCTTCATGCACAGTCCGTGTTAGGCTTAGTTCTAAATGAACAGTCCGTGTTAGGGTTAGTTCTTCATTCACAGTCCTTGTTAGGCTTAGTTCTTCATGCACAGTCCTTGTTAGGCTTAGGTCTTCATGCACAGTCCCTGTTAGGCTTAGTTCTTCATTCACAGTCCTTGTTAGGCTTAGTTCTTCATGCACAGTCCTTGTTAGGCTTAGTTCTTCATGCACAGTCCTTGTTAGGCTTAGTTCTTCATGCACAGCCTGTGTTAGGCTTAGTTCTTCGTGCACAGTCCTTGTTAGGCTTAGTTCTTCATACAAAGTCCGTGTTAGGCGTAGTTCTTCATCATGAACAGTCCCTGTTAGGCTCGTTCTTAATTCACAGTCCCTGTTAGGCTTAGTTCTTTATGCACAGTCCCTGTTAGGCTTAGTTCTTCATTCACAGTCCCTGTTAGGCTTAGTTCTTCATGCACAGTCCCTGTTAGGCTTAGTGCTTCATGCACAGTCCATGTTAGGCTTAGTGCTTCATGCACAGTCCATGTTAGGCTTAGTTCTTCATGCACAGTCCCTGTTAGGCTTAGTTCTTCATGAACAGTCCCTGTTAGGCTTAGTTCTTCATGAACAGTCCCTGTTATGCTTAGTGCTTCATGCACAGTCCCTGTTAGGCTTAGTGCTTCATGCACAGTCCATGTTAGGCTTAGTGCTTCATGCACAGTCCCTGTTAGGCTTAGTTCTTCATGAACGGTCCCTGTTAGGCTTAGTTCTTACTGCACAGTCCCTGTTAGGCTTAATTATTCATACACTGTCCATGTTAGGCTTAGGTCTTCATAAACTGTCCCTGTTAGGCTTAGTTCTTCATAAACTGTCCCTGTTAGGCTTAGTTCTTCATGCACAGTCCCTGTTAGGCTTAGTTCTTCATGAACGGTCCCTGTTAGGCTTAGTTCTTACTGCACAGTCCCTGTTAGGCTTAATTATTCATACACTGTCCATGTTAGGCTTAGGTCTTCATAAACTGTCCCTGTTAGGCTTAGTTCTTCATAAACTGTCCCTGTTAGGCTTAGTTCTTCATGCACAGTCCTTGTTAGGCTTAGTTCTTCATGCACAGTCCTTGTTAGGCTTAGTTCTTCATGAACAGCCTGTGTTAGGCTTAGTCCTTCATGCACAGTCCGTGTTAGGCTTAGTTCTAAATGAACAGTCCGTGTTAGGGTTAGTTCTTCATTCACAGTCCTTGTTAGGCTTAGTTCTTCATGCACAGTCCTTGTTAGGCTTAGGTCTTCATGCACAGTCCCTGTTAGGCTTAGTTCTTCATTCACAGTCCTTGTTAGGCTTAGTTCTTCATGCACAGTCCTTGTTAGGCTTAGTTCTTCATGCACAGTCCTTGTTAGGCTTAGTTCTTCATGCACAGCCTGTGTTAGGCTTAGTTCTTCGTGCACAGTCCTTGTTAGGCTTAGTTCTTCATGCAAAGTCCCTGTTAGGCTTAGTTCTTCATGAACAGTCTGTGTTAGGATTAGTTCTTCATTCACAGTCCTTGTTAGGCTTAGTTCTTCATGCAAAGTCCCTGTTAGGCTTAGTTCTTCATGCACAGTCCCTGTTAGGCTTAGTTCTTCATGCACAGTCCGTGTTAGGCTTAGATCTTCATACACAGTCCGTGTTAGGCTTAGTTCTTCATGCACAGTCCCTGTTAGGCTCGTTCTTAATTCACAGTCCCTGTTAGGCTTAGTTCTTTATGCACAGTCCCTTTTAGGCTTAGTTCTTCATTCACAGTCCCTGTTAGGCTTAGTTCTTCATGCACAGTCCCTGTTAGGCTTAGTGCTTCATGCACAGTCCATGTTAGGCTTAGTGCTTCATGCACAGTCCATGTTAGGCTTAGTTCTTCATGCACAGTCCCTGTTAGGCTTAGTTCTTCCTGCACAGTCCCTGTTAGGCTTAGTTCTTCATGAACAGTCCCTGTTATGCTTAGTGCTTCATGCACAGTCCCTGTTAGGCTTAGTGCTTCATGCACAGTCCATGTTAGGCTTAGTGCTTCATGCACAGTCCCTGTTAGGCTTAGTTCTTCATGAACGGTCCCTGTTAGGCTTAGTTCTTACTGCACAGTCCCTGTTAGGCTTAATTATTCATACACTGTCCATGTTAGGCTTAGGTCTTCATAAACTGTCCCTGTTAGGCTTAGTTCTTCATAAACTGTCCCTGTTAGGCTTAGTTCTTCATGCACAGTCCCTGTTGAGGCTTAGTTCTTCATGAACGGTCCCTGTTAGGCTTAGTTCTTACTGCACAGTCCCTGTTAGGCTTAATTATTCATACACTGTCCATGTTAGGCTTAGGTCTTCATAAACTGTCCCTGTTAGGCTTAGTTCTTCATAAACTGTCCCTGTTAGGCTTAGTTCTTCATGCACAGTCCTTGTTAGGCTTAGTTCTTCATGCACAGTCCTTGTTAGGCTTAGTTCTTCATGAACAGCCTGTGTTAGGCTTAGTCCTTCATGCACAGTCATTGTTAGGCTTAGATCTTCATGCACAGTCCGTGTTAGGCTTAGTTCTAAATGAACAGTCCGTGTTAGGGTTAGTTCTTCATTCACAGTCTTTGTTAGGCTTAGTTCTTCATGCACAGTCCTTGTTAGGCTTACGTCTTCATGCACAGTCCCTGTTAGGCTTAGTTCTTCATTCACAGTCCTTGTTAGGCTTAGTTCTTCATGCACAGTCCTTGTTAGGCTTAGTTCTTCATGCACAGTCCTTGTTAGGCTTAGTTCTTCATGCACAGCCTGTGTTAGGCTTAGTTCTTCGTGCACAGTCCTTGTTAGGCTTAGTTCTTCATGCAAAGTCCCTGTTAGGCTTAGTTCTTCATGAACAGTCTGTGTTAGGATTAGTTCTTCATTCACAGTCCTTGTTAGGCTTAGTTCTTCATGCAAAGTCCCTGTTAGGCTTAGTTCTTCATGCACAGTCCCTGTTAGGCTTAGTTCTTCATGCACAGTCCGTGTTAGGCTTAGATCTTCATACACAGTCCGTGTTAGGCTTAGTTCTTCATGCACAGTCCCTGTTAGGCTTAGATCTTCATACAAAGTCCGTGTTAGGCTTAGTTCTTCATTCACAGTCCCTGTAAGGCTCGTTCTTAATTCAGAGTCCCTGTTATGCTTATTTCTTCATGCACAGTACTTGTTAGGCTTAGTTCTTCCTGCACAGTCCCTGTTAGGCTTAGTTCTTCATGCACAGTCCGTGTTAAGCTTAGTTCTTCATGCACAGTCCATGTTAAGCTTAGTTCTTCATGCAGAGTCCGTGTTAAGCTTAGTTCTTCATCGCAGTCCCTGTTAGGCTTAGTTCTTCATGAACAGTCCGTTTTAGGCTTAGTTCTTCATGAACAGTCCGTGTTAGGCTTAGTTCTTCATGCACAGTCCCTGTTAGGCTTAGTTCTTCATGCACAGTCTGTGTTAGGCTTAGTTCTTCATGCACAGTCCGTGTTAGGCTTAGTTCTTCATGAACAGTCCCTGTTAGGCTTAGTTCTTCATGAACAGTCCGTGTTAGGCTTAGTTCTTCATGCACAGTCCGTGTTAGGCTTAGTTCTTCATGCACAGTCCCTGTTAGGCTTAGTTCTACATGCACAGTCCGTGTTAGGCGTAGTTCTTCATGCACAGTCCTTGTTAGGCTTAGTTCTTCATACACTGTCCATGTTGAGGCTTAGGTCTTCATAAACTGTCCCTGTTAGGCATAGGTCTTCATAAACTGTCCCTGTTAGGCTTAGTTCTTCATGCACAGTCCTTGTTAGGCTTAGTTCTTCATGCACAGTCCTTGTTAGGCTTAGTTCTTCATGAACAGCCTGTGTTAGGCTTAGTCCTTCATGCACAGTCATTGTTAGGCTTAGATCTTCATGCACAGTCCGTGTTGAGGCTTAGTTCTAAATGAACAGTCCGTGTTAGGCTTAGTTCTTCATGCACAGTCCTTGTTAGGCTTAGTTCTTCATGAACAGCCTGTGTTAGGCTTAGTTCGTCATGCACAGTCCTTGTTAGGCTTAGTTCTTCATGCACAGTCCTTGTTAGGCTTAGTTCTTCATGAACAGTCCGTTTTAGGCTTAGTTCTTCATGCACAGTCCCTGTTAGGCTTAGTTCTTCATGCACAGTCCCTGTTAGGCTTAGATCTTCATACAAAGTCCGTGTTAGGCGTAGTTCTTCATGAACAGTCCCTGTTAGGCTCGTTCTTAATTCACAGTCCCTGTTGAGGCTTAGTTCTTTATGCACAGTCCCTGTTAGGCTTAGTTCTTCATTCACAGTCCCTGTTAGGCTTAGTTCTTCATGCACAGTCCCTGTTAGGCTTAGTGCTTCATGCACAGTCCATGTTAGGCTTAGTGCTTCATGCACAGTCCATGTTAGGCTTAGTTCTTCATGCACAGTCCATGTTAGGCTTAGTTCTTCATGCACAGTCCCTGTTAGGCTTAGTTCTTCATGAACAGTCTGTGTTAGGCTTAGTTCTTAATGCACAGTCTGTGTTAGGCTTAGTTCTTCATGAACGGTCCTTGTTAGGCTTAGTTCTTCATGCACAGTCCCTGTTAGGCTTAGTTCTTCATGAACAGCCTGTGTTAGGCTTAGTTCGTCATGCACAGTCCTTGTTAGGCTCAGTTCTTCATGCACAGTCCTTGTTAGGCTTAGTTCTTCATGAACAGTCCGTTTTAGGCTTAGTTCTTCATGCACAGTCCGTGTTAGGCTTAGTTCTTCATGCACAGTCCCTGTTAGGCTTAGTTCTTCATGCACAGTCCGTGTTAGGCGTAGTTCTTCATGCACAGTCCTTGTTAGGCTTAGTTCTTCATACACTGTCCATGTTAGGCTTAGGTCTTCATAAACTGTCCCTGTTAGGCATAGGTCTTCATAAACTGTCCCTGTTAGGCTTAGTTCTTCATGCACAGTCCTTGTTAGGCTTAGTTCTTCATGCACAGTCCTTGTTAGGCTTAGTTCTTCATGAACAGCCTGTGTTAGGCTTAGTCCTTCATGCACAGTCATTGTTAGGCTTAGATCTTCATGCACAGTCCGTGTTAGGCTTAGTTCTAAATGAACAGTCCGTGTTAGGCTTAGTTCTTCAATCACAGTCCTTGTTAGGCTTAGTTCTTCATGCACAGTCCTTGTTAGGCTTAGTTCTTCATGAACAGCCTGTGTTAGGCTTAGTTCGTCATGCACAGTCCTTGTTAGGCTTAGTTCTTCATGCACAGTCCTTGTTAGGCTTAGTTCTTCATGAACAGCCTGTGTTAGGCTTAGTTCGTCATGCACAGTCCTTGTTAGGCTTAGTTCTTCATGCACAGTCCTTGTTAGGCTTAGTTCTTCATGAACAGTCCGTTTTAGGCTTAGTTCTTCATGCACAGTCCCTGTTAGGCTTAGTTCTTCATGCACAGTCCCTGTTAGGCTTAGATCTTCATACAAAGTCCGTGTTAGGCGTAGTTCTTCATGAACAGTCCCTGTTAGGCTCGTTCTTAATTCACAGTCCCTGTTAGGCTTAGTTCTTTATGCACAGTCCCTGTTAGGCTTAGTTCTTCATTCACAGTCCCTGTTAGGCTTAGTTCTTCATGCACAGTCCCTGTTAGGCTTAGTGCTTCATGCACAGTCCATGTTAGGCTTAGTGCTTCATGCACAGTCCATGTTAGGCTTAGTTCTTCATGCACAGTCCATGTTAGGCTTAGTTCTTCATGCACAGTCCCTGTTAGGCTTAGTTCTTCATGAACAGTCTGTGTTAGGCTTAGTTCTTAATGCACAGTCTGTGTTAGGCTTAGTTCTTCATGAACGGTCCTTGTTAGGCTTAGTTCTTCATGCACAGTCCTTGTTAGGCTTAGTTCTTCATGAACAGCCTGTGTTAGGCTTAGTTCGTCATGCACAGTCCTTGTTAGGCTTAGTTCTTCATGCACAGTCCTTGTTAGGCTTAGTTCTTCATGAACAGTCCGTTTTAGGCTTAGTTCTTCATGCACAGTCCCTGTTAGGCTTAGTTCTTCATGCACAGTCCTTGTTAGGCTTAGTTCTTCATGAACAGCCTGTGTTAGGCTTAGTTCTTCATGAACAGCCTGTGTTAGGCTTAGTTCTTCATGCACAGTCCTTGTTAGGCTTAGTTCTTCATGCACAGTCCTTGTTAGGCTTAGTTCTTCATTAACAGCCTGTGTTAGTTTTAGTTCTTCATGCACAGTCCTTGTTAGGCTCAGTTCTTCATGAACAGTCCATGTTAGGCTTAGTTCTTCATGAACAGTCCCTGTTAGGCTCGTTCTTAATTCACAGTCCCTGTTAGGCTTAGTTCTTCATGAAAAGTCCCTGTTAGGCTTAGTTCTTCCTGCACAGTCCCTGTTAGGATTAGTTGTTCATGAACGGTCCCTGTTAGGCTTAGTTCTTCATGCACAGTCCGTGTTAGGCGTATTTCTTCATTCACAGTCCGTGTAAGTCTTTGTTCTTCATGAACAGTCCGTGTTAGGCTTAGTTCTTCATGAACAGTCCCTGTTAGGCTTAGTTCTTCATGCACAGTCTCTGTTAGGCTTAGTTTTTCATGAACAGTCCGTGTTAGGATTAGTTCTTCATTCACAGTCCTTGTTAGGCTTAGTTCTTCATTCACAGTCCTTGTTAGGCTTAGTTCTTCATGCACAGTCCTTGTTAGGCTTAGATCTTCATGAACAGCCTGTGTTAGGCTTCGTTCTTCATGAACAGTCCCTGTTAGGCTCGTTCTTAATTCAGAGTCCCTGTTAGGCTTAGTTCTTCATGCACAGTCCATGTTAGGCTTAGTGCTTCATGCACAGTCCCTGTTAGGCTTAGTGCTTCATGCACAGTCCCTGTTAGGCTTAGTGCTTCATGCACAGTCCATGTTAGGCTTAGTTCTTCATGCACAGTCCCTGTTAGGCTTAGTTCTTCATGAACAGTCCCTGTTAGGCTTAATTCTTCATACACTGTCCATGTTAGGCTTAGGTCTTCATAAACTGTCCCTGTTAGGCTTAGTTCTTCATGCACAGTCCTTGTTAGGCTTAGTTCTTCATGCACAGTCCTTGTTAGGCTTAGTTCTTCATGCACAGTCCGTGTTAGGATTAGTTCTTCATTCACAGTCCTTGTTAGGCTTAGTTCTTCATGCACAGTCCCTGTTAGGCTTAGTTCTTCATGCACAGTCCCTGTTAGGCTTAGATCTTCATACAAAGTCCTTGTTAGGCTTAGTTCTTCATGAACAGTCCCTGTTAGGCTCGTTCTTAATTCAGAGTCCCTGTTAGGCTTAGTTCTTCATGCACAGTCCCTGTTAGGCTTAGTTCTTCATGCACAGTCCCTGTTAGGCTTAGTTCTTCATGCACAGTCCCTGTTAGGCTTAGTTCTTCATGCACAGTCCCTGTTAGGCTTAGTGCTTCATGCACAGTCCCTGTTAGGCTTAATTCGTCATACACTGTCCATGTTAGGCTTAGGTCTTCATAAACTGTCCCTGTTAGGCTTAGGTCTTCATGCACAGTCCTTGTTAGGCTTAGTTCTTCATGCACAGTCCTTATTAGGCTTAGTTCTTCATGAACAGCCTGTGTTAGGCTTAGTCCTTCATGCACAGTCATTGTTAGGCTTAGATCTTCATGCACAGTCCGTGTTAGGCTTAGTTCTAAATGAACAGTCCGTGTTAGGCTTAGTTCTTCATTCACAGTCCTTGTTAGGCTTAGTTCTTCATGCACAGTCCTTGTTAGGCTTAGTTCTTCATGAACAGCCTGTGTTAGGCTTAGTTCTTCATGAACTGCCTGTGTTAGGCTTAGTTCTTCATGCACAGTCCTTGTTAGGCTTAGTTCTTCATGCACAGTCCTTGTTAGGCTTAGTTCTTCATGCACAGTTCTTGTTAGGCTTAGTTCTTCATTAACAGCCTGTGTTAGTTTTAGTTCTTCATGCACAGTCCTTGTTAGGCTCAGTTCTTCATGCACAGTCCGTGTTAGGCTTAGTTCTTCATGAACAGTCCGTGTTAGGCTTAGTTCTTAATGAACAGTCCCTGTTAGGCTCGTTCTTAATTCACAGTCCCTGTTGAAGCTTAGTTCTTCATGAACAGTCCCTGTTAGGCTTAGATCTTCCTGCACAGTCCCTGTTAGGATTAGTTCTTCATTCACAGTCCTTGTTAGGCTTAGTTCTTCATGCACAGTCCGTGTTAGGCTTATTTCTTCATGCACAGTCCGTGTAATTCTTTGTTCTTCATGAACAGTCCGTGTTAGGCGTAGTTCTTCATGAACAGTCCCTGTTAGGCTTAGTTCTTCATGCACAGTCTCTGTTAGGCTTAGTTTTTCATGCACAGTCCCTGTTAGGCTTAGTGCTTCATGCACAGTCCCTGTTAGGCTTAGTTCTTCATGCACAGTCCATGTTAGGCTTAGTTCTTCATGCACAGTCCCTGTTAGACTTAGTTCTTCATGCACAGTCTGTGTTAGGCTTAGTTCAACATGAACAGTCCCTGTTAGGCTTAGTTCTTCACGAACAGTCCGTGTTAGGCTTAGTTCTTCATGCACAGTCCGTGTTAGGCTTAGTTCTTCATTCACAGTCCGTGTAAGGCTTAGTTCTTCATGAACAGTCCGTGTTAGGATTAGTTCTTCATTCACAGTCCTTGTTAGGCTTAGTTCTTCATGCACAGTCCCTGTTAGGCTTAGATCTTCATACACAGTCCGTGTTAGGCTTAGTTCTTCATGAACAGTCCCTGTTAGGCTCCTTCTTAATTCACAGTCCCTGTTAGGCTTAGTTCTTCATGCACAGTCCCTGTTACGCTTAGTTCTTCATTCACAGTCCTTGTTAGGCTTAGTTCTTCATGCACAGTCCTTGTTAGGCTTAGTTCTTCATGCACAGCCTGTGTTAGGCTTAGTTCTTCATGCACAGTCCTCGTTAGGCTTAGTTCTTCATGCAAAGTCCCTGTTAGGCTTAGTTCTTCATGAACAGTCTTTGTTAGGATTAGTTCTTCATTCACAGTCCTTGTTAGGCTTAGTTCTTCATGCACAGTCCCTGTTAGGCTTAGTTCTTCATGCACAGTCCCTGTTAGGCTTAGTTCTTCATGCACAGTCCGTGTTAGGCTTAGATCTTCATACACATTCCGTGTTAGGCTTAGTTCTTCATGCACAGTCCCTGTTAGGCTTAGATCTTCATACAAAGTCCGTGTTAGGCTTAGTTCTAAATTCACAGTCCCTGTAAGGCTCGTTCTTAATTCAGAGTCCCTGTTATGCTTATTTCTTCATGCACAGTCCCTGTTAGGCTTAGTTCTTCATTCACAGTCCCTGTTAGGCTTAGTGCTTAATGCACAGTCCCTGTTAGGCTTAGTGCTTAATGCACAGTCCATGTTAAGCTTAGTTCTTCATGCACAGTCCCTGTTTGGCTTAGTTCTTCATGAACTGTCCCTGTTAGGCTTAGTTCTTCCTGCACAGTCCCTGTTAGGCTTAGTTCTTCATGAACAGTCCCTGTTAGGCTTAGTGCTTCATGCACAGTCCCTGTTAGGCTTAGTGCTTCATGCACAGTCCATGTTAGGCTTAGTGCTTCATGCACAGTCCCTGTTAGGCTTAGTTCTTCATGAACGGTCCCTGTTAGGCTTAGTTCTTCCTGCACAGTCCCTGTTAGGCTTAATTCTTCATACACTGTCCATGTTAGGCTTAGGTCTTCATAAACTGTCCCTGTTAGGCTTAGTTCTTCATAAACTGTCCCTGTTAGGCTTAGTTCTTCATGCACAGTCCTTGTTAGGCTTAGTCCTTCATGCACAGTCATTGTTAGGCTTAGATCTTCATGCACAGTCCGTGTTAGGCTTAGTTCTAAATGAACAGTCCGTGTTAGGCTTAGTTCTAAATGAACAGTCCGTGTTAGGCTTAGTTCTTCATTCACAGTCCTTGTTAGGCTTAGTTCTTCATGCACAGTCCCTGTTAGGCTTAGGTATTCATGCACAGTCCCTGTTAGGCTTAGTTCTTCATGCACAGTCCTTGTTAGGCTTAGTTCTTCATGCACAGTCCTTGTTAGGCTTAGTTCTTCATGCACAGCCTGTGTTAGGCTTAGTTCTTCATTCACAGTCACTGTAAGGCTTTTTTTTAATTCAGAGTCCCTGTTATGCTTATTTCTTCATGCACAGTCCCTGTTATGCTTATTTCTTCATGCACAGTCCCTGTTAGGCTTAGTTCTTCATGCACAGTCCCTGTTAGGCTTAGTGCTTAATGCACAGTCCCTGTTAGGCTTAGTTCTTCCTGCACAGTCCCTGTTAGGATTAGTTCTTCATTCACAGTCCTTGTTAGGCTTAGTTCTTCATGCACAGTCCGTGTTAGGCTTATTTTTTCATTCACAGTCCGTGTAAGTCTTTGTTCTTCATGAACAGTCCGTGTTAGGCGTAGTTCTTCATGAACAGTCCCTGTTAGGCTTAGTTCTTCATGCACAGTCTCTGTTAGGCTTAGTTTTTCATGCACAGTCCCTGTTAGGCTTAGTGCTTCATGCACAGTCCCTGTTAGGCTTAGTTCTTCATGCACAGTCCCTGTTAGACTTAGTTCTTCATGCACAGTCTGTGTTAGGCTTAGTTCAACATGAACAGTCCCTGTTAGGCTTAGTTCTTCACGAACAGTCCGTGTTAGGCTTAGTTCTTCATGCACAGTCCGTGTTAGGCTTAGTTCTTCATTCACAGTCCGTGTAAGGCTTAGTTCTTCATGAACAGTCCGTGTTAGGATTAGTTCTTCATTCACAGTCCTTGTTAGGCTTAGTTCTTCATGCACAGTCCCTGTTAGGCTTAGATCTTCATACACAGTCCGTGTTAGGCTTAGTTCTTCATGAACAGTCCCTGTTAGGCTCCTTCTTAATTCACAGTCCCTGTTAGGCTTAGTTCTTCATGCACAGTCCCTGTTACGCTTAGTTCTTCATTCACAGTCCTTGTTAGGCTTAGTTCTTCATGCACAGTCCTTGTTAGGCTTAGTCCTTCATGCACAGCCTGTGTTAGGCTTAGTTCTTCATGCACAGTCCTCGTTAGGCTTAGTTCTTCATGCAAAGTCCCTGTTAGGCTTAGTTCTTCATGAACAGTCTTTGTTAGGATTAGTTCTTCATTCACAGTCCTTGTTAGGCTTAGTTCTTCATGCACAGTCCCTGTTAGGCTTAGTTCTTCATGCACAGTCCCTGTTAGGCTTAGTTCTTCATGCACAGTCCGTGTTAGGCTTAGATCTAAATACACATTCCGTGTTAGGCTTAGTTCTTCATGCACAGTCCCTGTTAGGCTTAGATCTTCATACAAAGTCCGTGTTAGGCTTAGTTCTAAATTCACAGTCCCTGTAAGGCTCGTTCTTAATTCAGAGTCCCTGTTATGCTTATTTCTTCATGCACAGTCCCTGTTAGGCTTAGTTCTTCATTCACAGTCCCTGTTAGGCTTAGTGCTTAATGCACAGTCCCTGTTAGGCTTAGTGCTTAATGCACAGTCCATGTTAAGCTTAGTTCTTCATGCACAGTCCCTGTTTGGCTTAGTTCTTCATGAACGGTCCCTGTTAGGCTTAGTTCTTCCTGCACAGTCCCTGTTAGGCTTAGTTCTTCATGAACAGTCCCTGTTAGGCTTAGTGCTTCATGCACAGTCCCTGTTAGGCTTAGTGCTTCATGCACAGTCCATGTTAGGCTTAGTGCTTCATGCACAGTCCCTGTTAGGCTTAGTTCTTCATGAACGGTCCCTGTTAGGCTTAGTTCTTCCTGCACAGTACCTGTTAGGCTTAGTTCTTCCTGCACAGTACCTGTTAGGCTTAGGTCTTCATGCACAGTCCGTGTTAGGCTTAGTTCTAAATGAACAGTCCGTGTTAGGCTTAGTTCTTCATTCACAGTCCTTGTTAGGCTTAGTTCTTCATGCACAGTCCTTGTTAGGCTTAGGTATTCATGCACAGTCCCTGTTAGGCTTAGTTCTTCATTCACAGTCCTTGTTAGGCTTAGTTCTTCATGCACAGTCCTTGTTAGGCTTAGTTCTTCATGCACAGTCCTTGTTAGGCTTAGTTCTTCATGCACAGCCTGTGTTAGGCTTAGTTCTTCATGCACAGTCCCTGTTAGGCTTAGTTCTTCATGCACAGTCCTTGTTAGGCTTAGATCTAAATACACATTCCGTGTTAGGCTTAGTTCTTCATGCACAGTCCCTGTTAGGCTTAGATCTTCATACAAAGTCCGTGTTAGGCTTAGTTCTAAATTCACAGTCCCTGTAAGGCTCGTTCTTAATTCAGAGTCCCTGTTATGCTTATTTCTTCATGCACAGTCCCTGTTAGGCTTAGTTCTTCATTCACAGTCCCTGTTAGGCTTAGTGCTTAATGCACAGTCCCTGTTAGGCTTAGTGCTTAATGCACAGTCCATGTTAAGCTTAGTTCTTCATGCACAGTCCCTGTTTGGCTTAGTTCTTCATGAACGGTCCCTGTTAGGCTTAGTTCTTCCTGCACAGTCCCTGTTAGGCTTAGTTCTTCATGAACAGTCCCTGTTAGGCTTAGTGCTTCATGCACAGTCCCTGTTAGGCTTAGTGCTTCATGCACAGTCCATGTTAGGCTTAGTGCTTCATGCACAGTCCCTGTTAGGCTTAGTTCTTCATGAAGCGGTCCCTGTTAGGCTTAGTTCTTCCTGCACAGTACCTGTTAGGCTTAGTTCTTCCTGCACAGTACCTGTTAGGCTTAGGTCTTCATGCACAGTCCGTGTTAGGCTTAGTTCTAAATGAACAGTCCGTGTTAGGCTTAGTTCTTCATTCACAGTCCTTGTTAGGCTTAGTTCTTCATGCACAGTCCTTGTTAGGCTTAGGTATTCATGCACAGTCCCTGTTAGGCTTAGTTCTTCATTCACAGTCCTTGTTAGGCTTAGTTCTTCATGCACAGTCCTTGTTAGGCTTAGTTCTTCATGCACAGTCCTTGTTAGGCTTAGTTCTTCATGCACAGCCTGTGTTAGGCTTAGTTCTTCATTCACAGTCACTGTAAGGCTTCGTTCTTAATTCAGAGTTCCTGTTATGCTTATTTCTTCATGCACAGTCCCTGTTAGGCTTAGTTCTTCATGCACAGTCCCTGTTAGGCTTAGTGCTTCATGCACAGTCCCTGTTAGGGCTTAGTGCTTCATGCACAGTCCATGTTAGGCTTAGTGCTTCATGCACAGTCCCTGTTAGGCTTAGTTCTTCATGAACGGTCCCTGTTAGGCTTAGTTCTTCCTGCACAGTCCCTGTTAGGCTTAATTCTTCATACACTGTCCATGTTAGGCTTAGGTCTTCATAAACTGTCCCTGTTAGGCTTAGTTCTTCATAAACTGTCCCTGTTAGGCTTAGTTCTTCATGCACAGTCCTTGTTAGGCTTAGTCCTTCATGCACAGTCATTGTTAGGCTTAGATCTTCATGCACAGTCCGTGTTAGGCTTAGTTCTAAATGAACAGTCCGTGTTAGGCTTAGTTCTTCATTCACAGTCCTTGTTAGGCTTAGTTCTTCATGCACAGTCCTTGTTAGGCTTAGGTATTCATGCACAGTCCCTGTTAGGCTTAGTTCTTCATGCACAGTCCTTGTTAGGCTTAGTTCTTCATGCACAGCCTGTGTTAGGCTTAGTTCTTCATTCACAGTCACTGTAAGGCTCGTTCTTAATTCAGAGTCCCTGTTATGCTTATTTCTTCATGCACAGTCCCTGTTATGGTTATTTCTTCATGCACAGTCCCTGTTAGGCTTAGTTCTTCATGCACAGTCCCTGTTAGGCTTAGTGCTTAATGCACAGTCCCTGTTAGGCTTAGTGCTTAATGCACAGTCCATGTTAAGCTTAGTTCTTCATGAACAGTCCCTGTTAGGCTCGTTCTTAATTCACAGTCCCTGTCAGGCTTAGTTCTTCATGAACAGTCCCTGTTAGGCTTAGTTCTTCCTGCACAGTCCCTGTTAGGATTAGTTCTTCATTCACAGTCCTTGTTAGGCTTAGTTCTTCATGCACATTCCGTGTTAGGCTTATTTTTTCATTCACAGTCCGTGTAAGTCTTTGTTCTTCATGAACAGTCCGTGTTAGGCGTAGTTCTTCATGAACAGTCCCTGTTAGGCTTAGTTCTTCATGCACAGTCTCTGTTAGGCTTAGTTTTTCATGCACAGTCCCTGTTAGGCTTAGTGCTTCATGCACAGTCCCTGTTAGGCTTAGTTCTTCATGCACAGTCCGTGTTAGGCTTAGTTCTTCATGCACAGTCCCTGTTAGACTTAGTTCTTCATGCACAGTCTGTGTTAGGCTTAGTTCAACATGAACAGTCCCTGTTAGGCTTAGTTCTTCACGAACAGTCCGTGTTAGGCTTAGTTCTTCATGCACAGTCCGTGTTAGGCTTAGTTCTTCATTCACAGTCCGTGTAAGGCTTAGTTTTTCATGAACAGTCCGTGTTAGGATTAGTTCTTCATTCACAGTCCTTGTTAGGCTTAGTTCTTCATGCACAGTCCCTGTTAGGCTTAGATCTTCATACACAGTCCGTGTTAGGCTTAGTTCTTCATGAACAGTCCCTGTTAGGCTCCTTCTTAATTCACAGTCCCTGTTAGGCTTAGTTCTTCATGCACAGTCCCTGTTACGCTTAGTTCTTCATTCACAGTCCTTGTTAGGCTTAGTTCTTCATGCACAGTCCTTGTTAGGCTTAGTTCTTCATGCACAGCCTGTGTTAGGCTTAGTTCTTCATGCACAGTCCTCGTTAGGCTTAGTTCTTCATGCAAAGTCCCTGTTAGGCTTAGTTCTTCATGAACAGTCTTTGTTAGGATTAGTTCTTCATTCACAGTCCTTGTTAGGCTTAGTTCTTCATGCACAGTCCCTGTTAGGCTTAGTTCTTCATGCACAGTCCCTGTTAGGCTTAGTTCTTCATGCACAGTCCGTGTTAGGCTTAGATCTAAATACACATTCCGTGTTAGGCTTAGTTCTTCATGCACAGTCCCTGTTAGGCTTAGATCTTCATACAAAGTCCGTGTTAGGCTTAGTTCTAAATTCACAGTCCCTGTAAGGCTCGTTCTTAATTCAGAGTCCCTGTTATGCTTATTTCTTCATGCACAGTCCCTGTTAGGCTTAGTTCTTCATTCACAGTCCCTGTTAGGCTTAGTGCTTAATGCACAGTCCCTGTTAGGCTTAGTGCTTAATGCACAGTCCATGTTAAGCTTAGTTCTTCATGCACAGTCCCTGTTTGGCTTAGTTCTTCATGAACGGTCCCTGTTAGGCTTAGTTCTTCCTGCACAGTCCCTGTTAGGCTTAGTTCTTCAAGTGAACAGTCCCTGTTAGGCTTAGTGCTTCATGCACAGTCCCTGTTAGGCTTAGTGCTTCATGCACAGTCCATGTTAGGCTTAGTGCTTCATGCACAGTCCCTGTTAGGCTTAGTTCTTCATGAACGGTCCCTGTTAGGCTTAGTTCTTCCTGCACAGTACCTGTTAGGCTTAATTCTTCATACACTGTCCATGTTAGGCTTAGGTCTTCATAAACTGTCCCTGTTAGGCTTAGTTCTTCATAAACTGTCCCTGTTAGGCTTAGTTCTTCATGCACAGTCCTTGTTAGGCTTAGTCCTTCATGCACAGTCATTGTTAGGCTTAGATCTTCATGCACAGTCCGTGTTAGGCTTAGTTCTAAATGAACAGTCCGTGTTAGGCTTAGTTCTTCATTCACAGTCCTTGTTAGGCTTAGTTCTTCATGCACAGTCCTTGTTAGGCTTAGGTATTCATGCACAGTCCCTGTTAGGCTTAGTTCTTCATTCACAGTCCTTGTTAGGCTTAGTTCTTCATGCACAGTCCTTGTTAGGCTTAGTTCTTCATGCACAGTCCTTTGTTAGGCTTAGTTCTTCATGCACAGCCTGTGTTAGGCTTAGTTCTTCATTCACAGTCACTGTAAGGCTCGTTCTTAATTCAGAGTCCCTGTTATGCTTATTTCTTCATGCACAGTCCCTGTTAGGCTTAGTTCTTCATGCACAGTCCCTGTTAGGCTTAGTGCTTAATGCACAGTCCCTGTTAGGCTTAGTGCTTAATGCACAGTCCATGTTAGGCTTAGTTCTTCATGCACAGTCCCTGTTTGGCTTAGTTCTTCATGAACGGTCCCTGTTAGGCTTAGTTCTTCCTGCACAGTCCCTGTTAGGCTTAGTGCTTCATGCACAGTCCCTGTTAGGCTTAGTGCTTCATGCACAGTCCATGTTAGGCTTAGTGCTTCATGCACAGTCCCTGTTAGGCTTAGTTCTTCATGAACGGTCCCTGTTAGGCTTAGTTCTTCCTGCACAGTCCCGTTGAAGCTTAATTCTTCATAAACTGTCCCTGTTAGGCTTAGTTCTTCATAAACTGTCCCTGTTAGGCTTAGTTCTTCATGCACGGTCCTTGTTAGGCTTAGTTCTTCATGAACAGCCTGTGTTAGGCTTAGTCCTTCATGCACAGTCATTGTTAGGCTTAGATCTTCATGCACAGTCCGTGTTAGGCTTAGTTCTAAATGAACAGTCCGTGTTAGGCTTAGTTCTTCATTCACAGTCCTTGTTAGGCTTAGTTCTTCATGCACAGTCCTTGTTAGGCTTAGGTCTTCATGCACAGTCCCTGTTAGGCTTAGTTCTTCATTCACAGTCCTTGTTAGGCTTAGTTCTTCATGCACAGTCCTTGTTAGGCTTAGTTCTTCATGCACAGTCCTTGTTAGGCTTAGTTCTTCATGCACAGCCTGTGTTAGCTTAGTTCTTCATGCACAGTCCTTGTTAGGCTTAGGTATTCATGCACAGTCCCTGTTATGCTTAGTTCTTCATTCACAGTCCTTGTTAGGCTTAGTTCTTCATGCACAGTCCTTGTTAGGCTTAGTTCTTCATGCACAGTCCTTGTTAGGCTTAGTTCTTCATGCACAGTCCCTGTTAGGCTTAGTTCTTCATGAACAGTCCCTGTTAGGCTTAGTGCTTCATGCACAGTCCCTGTTAGGCTTAGTGCTTCATGCACAGTCCCTGTTAGGCTTAGTGCTTCATGCACAGTCCCTGTTAGGCTTAGTTCTTCATGAACGGTCCCTGTTAGGCTTAGTTCTTCCTGCACAGTCCCCGTTAGGCTTAATTCTTCATAAACTGTCCCTGTTAGGCTTAGTTCTTCATAAACTGTCCCTGTTAGGCTTAGTTCTTCATGCACGGTCCTTGTTAGGCTTAGTTCTTCATGAACAGCCTGTGTTAGGCTTAGTCCTTCATGCACAGTCATTGTTAGGCTTAGATCTTCATGCACAGTCCGTGTTAGGCTTAGTTCTAAATGAACAGTCCGTGTTAGGCTTAGTTCTTCATTCACAGTCCTTGTTAGGCTTAGTTCTTCATGCACAGTCCTTGTTAGGCTTAGGTCTTCATGCACAGTCCCTGTTAGGCTTAGTTCTTCATTCACAGTCCTTGTTAGGCTTAGTTCTTCATGCACAGTCCTTGTTAGGCTTAGTTCTTCATGCACAGTCCTTGTTAGGCTTAGTTCTTCATGCACAGCCTGTGTTAGGCTTAGTTCTTCATGCACAGTCCTTGTTAGGCTTAGGTATTCATGCACAGTCCCTGTTAGGCTTAGTTCTTCATTCACAGTCCTTGTTAGGCTTAGTTCTTCATGCACAGTCCTTGTTAGGCTTAGTTCTTCATGCACAGTCCTTGTTAGGCTTAGTTCTTCATGCACAGCCTGTGTTAGGCTTAGTTCTTCATTCACAGTCACTGTAAGGCCTCGTTCTTAATTCAGAGTCCCTGTTATGCTTATTTCTTCATGCACAGTCCCTGTTAGGCTTAGTTCTTCATGCACAGTCCCTGTTAGGCTTAGTGCTTAATGCACAGTCCCTGTTAGGCTTAGTGCCTAATGCACAGTCCATGTTAAGCTTAGTTCTTCATGCACAGTCCCTGTTTGGCTTAGTTCTTCATGAACGGTCCCTGTTAGGCTTAGTCCTTCATGCACAGCCTGTGTTAGGCTTAGTTCTTCATGCACAGTCCTCGTTAGGCTTAGTTCTTCATGCAAAGTCCCTGTTAGGCTTAGTTCTTCATGAACAGTCTTTGTTAGGATTAGTTCTTCATTCACAGTCCTTGTTAGGCTTAGTTCTTCATGCACAGTCCCTGTTAGGCTTAGTTCTTCATGCACAGTCCCTGTTAGGCTTAGTTCTTCATGCACAGTCCGTGTTAGGCTTAGATCTAAATACACATTCCGTGTTAGGCTTAGTTCTTCATGCACAGTCCCTGTTAGGCTTAGATCTTCATACAAAGTCCGTGTTAGGCTTAGTTCTAAATTCACAGTCCCTGTAAGGCTCGTTCTTAATTCAGAGTCCCTGTTATGCTTATTTCTTCATGCACAGTCCCTGTTAGGCTTAGTTCTTCATTCACAGTCCCTGTTAGGCTTAGTGCTTAATGCACAGTCCCTGTTAGGCTTAGTGCTTAATGCACAGTCCATGTTAAGCTTAGTTCTTCATGCACAGTCCCTGTTTGGCTTAGTTCTTCATGAACGGTCCCTGTTAGGCTTAGTTCTTCCTGCACAGTCCCTGTTAGGCTTAGTTCTTCATGAACAGTCCCTGTTAGGCTTAGTGCTTCATGCACAGTCCCTGTTAGGCTTAGTGCTTCATGCACAGTCCATGTTAGGCTTAGTGCTTCATGCACAGTCCCTGTTAGGCTTAGTTCTTCATGAACGGTCCCTGTTAGGCTTAGTTCTTCCTGCACAGTACCTGTTAGGCTTAGTTCTTCCTGCACAGTACCTGTTAGGCTTAGGTCTTCATGCACAGTCCGTGTTAGGCTTAGTTCTAAATGAACAGTCCGTGTTAGGCTTAGTTCTTCATTCACAGTCCTTGTTAGGCTTAGTTCTTCATGCACAGTCCTTGTTAGGCTTAGGTATTCATGCACAGTCCCTGTTAGGCTTAGTTCTTCATTCACAGTCCTTGTTAGGCTTAGTTCTTCATGCACAGTCCTTGTTAGGCTTAGTTCTTCATGCAAAGTCCTTGTTAGGCTTAGTTCTTCATGCACAGCCTGTGTTAGGCTTAGTTCTTCATTCACAGTCACTGTAAGGCTCGTTCTTAATTCAGCGTCCCTGTTATGCTTATTTCTTCATGCACAGTCCCTGTTAGGCTTAGTTCTTCATGCACAGTCCCTGTTAGGCTTAGTGCTTCATGCACAGTCCCTGTTAGGCTTAGTGCTTCATGCACAGTCCATGTTAGGCTTAGTGCTTCATGCACAGTCCCTGTTAGGCTTAGTTCTTCATGAACGGTCCCTGTTAGGCTTAGTTCTTCCTGCACAGTCCCTGTTAGGCTTAATTCTTCATACACTGTCCATGTTAGGCTTAGGTCTTCATAAACTGTCCCTGTTAGGCTTAGTTCTTCATAAACTGTCCCTGTTAGGCTTAGTTCTTCATGCACAGTCCTTGTTAGGCTTAGTCCTTCATGCACAGTCATTGTTAGGCTTAGATCTTCATGCACAGTCCGTGTTAGGCTTAGTTCTAAATGAACAGTCCGTGTTAGGCTTAGTTCTTCATTCACAGTCCTTGTTAGGCTTAGTTCTTCATGCACAGTCCTTGTTAGGCTTAGGTATTCATGCACAGTCCCTGTTAGGCTTAGTTCTTCATTCACAGTCCTTGTTAGGCTTAGTTCTTCATGCACAGTCCTTGTTAGGCTTAGTTCTTCATGCACAGTCCTTGTTAGGCTTAGTTCTTCATGCACAGCCTGTGTTAGGCTTAGTTCTTCATTCACAGTCACTGTAAGGCTCGTTCTTAATTCAGAGTCCCTGTTATGCTTATTTCTTCATGCACAGTCCCTGTTATGGTTATTTCTTCATGCACAGTCCCTGTTAGGCTTAGTTCTTCATGCACAGTCCCTGTTAGGCTTAGTGCTTAATGCACAGTCCCTGTTAGGCTTAGTGCTTAATGCACAGTCCATGTTAAGCTTAGTTCTTCATGAACAGTCCCTGTTAGGCTCGTTCTTAATTCACAGTCCCTGTCAGGCTTAGTTCTTCATGAACAGTCCCTGTTAGGCTTAGTTCTTCCTGCACAGTCCCTGTTAGGATTAGTTCTTCATTCACAGTCCTTGTTAGGCTTAGTTCTTCATGCACATTCCGTGTTAGGCTTATTTTTCATTCACAGTCCGTGTAAGTCTTTGTTCTTCATGAACAGTCCGTGTTAGGCGTAGTTCTTCATGAACAGTCCCTGTTAGGCTTAGTTCTTCATGCACAGTCTCTGTTAGGCTTAGTTTTTCATGCACAGTCCCTGTTAGGCTTAGTGCTTCATGCACAGTCCCTGTTAGGCTTAGTTCTTCATGCACAGTCCGTGTTAGGCTTAGTTCTTCATGCACAGTCCCTGTTAGACTTAGTTCTTCATGCACAGTCTGTGTTAGGCTTAGTTCAACATGAACAGTCCCTGTTAGGCTTAGTTCTTCACGAACAGTCCGTGTTAGGCTTAGTTCTTCATGCACAGTCCGTGTTAGGCTTAGTTCTTCATTCACAGTCCGTGTAAGGCTTAGTTTTTCATGAACAGTCCGTGTTAGGATTAGTTCTTCATTCACAGTCCTTGTTAGGCTTAGTTCTTCATGCACAGTCCCTGTTAGGCTTAGATCTTCATACACAGTCCGTGTTAGGCTTAGTTCTTCATGAACAGTCCCTGTTAGGCTCCTTCTTAATTCACAGTCCCTGTTAGGCTTAGTTCTTCATGCACAGTCCCTGTTACGCTTAGTTCTTCATTCACAGTCCTTGTTAGGCTTAGTTCTTCATGCACAGTCCTTGTTAGGCTTAGTTCTTCATGCACAGCCTGTGTTAGGCTTAGTTCTTCATGCACAGTCCTCGTTAGGCTTAGTTCTTCATGCAAAGTCCCTGTTAGGCTTAGTTCTTCATGAACAGTCTTTGTTAGGATTAGTTCTTCATTCACAGTCCTTGTTAGGCTTAGTTCTTCATGCACAGTCCCTGTTAGGCTTAGTTCTTCATGCACAGTCCCTGTTAGGCTTAGTTCTTCATGCACAGTCCGTGTTAGGCTTAGATCTAAATACACATTCCGTGTTAGGCTTAGTTCTTCATGCACAGTCCCTGTTAGGCTTAGATCTTCATACAAAGTCCGTGTTAGGCTTAGTTCTAAATTCACAGTCCCTGTAAGGCTCGTTCTTAATTCAGAGTCCCTGTTATGCTTATTTCTTCATGCACAGTCCCTGTTAGGCTTAGTTCTTCATTCACAGTCCCTGTTAGGCTTAGTGCTTAATGCACAGTCCCTGTTAGGCTTAGTGCTTAATGCACAGTCCATGTTAAGCTTAGTTCTTCATGCACAGTCCCTGTTTGGCTTAGTTCTTCATGAACGGTCCCTGTTAGGCTTAGTTCTTCCTGCACAGTCCCTGTTAGGCTTAGTTCTTCATGAACAGTCCCTGTTAGGCTTAGTGCTTCATGCACAGTCCCTGTTAGGCTTAGTGCTTCATGCACAGTCCATGTTAGGCTTAGTGCTTCATGCACAGTCCCTGTTAGGCTTAGTTCTTCATGAACGGTCCCTGTTAGGCTTAGTTCTTCCTGCACAGTACCTGTTAGGCTTAATTCTTCATACACTGTCCATGTTAGGCTTAGGTCTTCATAAACTGTCCCTGTTAGGCTTAGTTCTTCATAAACTGTCCCTGTTAGGCTTAGTTCTTCATGCACAGTCCTTGTTAGGCTTAGTCCTTCATGCACAGTCATTGTTAGGCTTAGATCTTCATGCACAGTCCGTGTTAGGCTTAGTTCTAAATGAACAGTCCGTGTTAGGCTTAGTTCTTCATTCACAGTCCTTGTTAGGCTTAGTTCTTCATGCACAGTCCTTGTTAGGCTTAGGTATTCATGCACAGTCCCTGTTAGGCTTAGTTCTTCATTCACAGTCCTTGTTAGGCTTAGTTCTTCATGCACAGTCCTTGTTAGGCTTAGTTCTTCATGCACAGTCCTTGTTAGGCTTAGTTCTTCATGCACAGCCTGTGTTAGGCTTAGTTCTTCATTCACAGTCACTGTAAGGCTCGTTCTTAATTCAGAGTCCCTGTTATGCTTATTTCTTCATGCACAGTCCCTGTTAGGCTTAGTTCTTCATGCACAGTCCCTGTTAGGCTTAGTGCTTAATGCACAGTCCCTGTTAGGCTTAGTGCTTAATGCACAGTCCATGTTAGGCTTAGTTCTTCATGCACAGTCCCTGTTTGGCTTAGTTCTTCATGAACGGTCCCTGTTAGGCTTAGTTCTTCCTGCACAGTCCCTGTTAGGCTTAGTGCTTCATGCACAGTCCCTGTTAGGCTTAGTGCTTCATGCACAGTCCATGTTAGGCTTAGTGCTTCATGCACAGTCCCTGTTAGGCTTAGTTCTTCATGAACGGTCCCTGTTAGGCTTAGTTCTTCCTGCACAGTCCCGTTAGGCTTAATTCTTCATAAACTGTCCCTGTTAGGCTTAGTTCTTCATAAACTGTCCCTGTTAGGCTTAGTTCTTCATGCACGGTCCTTGTTAGGCTTAGTTCTTCATGAACAGCCTGTGTTAGGCTTAGTCCTTCATGCACAGTCATTGTTAGGCTTAGATCTTCATGCACAGTCCGTGTTAGGCTTAGTTCTAAATGAACAGTCCGTGTTAGGCTTAGTTCTTCATTCACAGTCCTTGTTAGGCTTAGTTCTTCATGCACAGTCCTTGTTAGGCTTAGGTCTTCATGCACAGTCCCTGTTAGGCTTAGTTCTTCATTCACAGTCCTTGTTAGGCTTAGTTCTTCATGCACAGTCCTTGTTAGGCTTAGTTCTTCATGCACAGTCCTTGTTAGGCTTAGTTCTTCATGCACAGCCTGTGTTAGGCTTAGTTCTTCATGCACAGTCCTTGTTAGGCTTAGGTATTCATGCACAGTCCCTGTTATGCTTAGTTCTTCATTCACAGTCCTTGTTAGGCTTAGTTCTTCATGCACAGTCCTTGTTAGGCTTAGTTCTTCATGCACAGTCCTTGTTAGGCTTAGTTCTTCATGCACAGTCCCTGTTAGGCTTAGTTCTTCATGAACAGTCCCTGTTAGGCTTAGTGCTTCATGCACAGTCCCTGTTAGGCTTAGTGCTTCATGCACAGTCCCTGTTAGGCTTAGTGCTTCATGCACAGTCCCTGTTAGGCTTAGTTCTTCATGAACGGTCCCTGTTAGGCTTAGTTCTTCCTGCACAGTCCCGTTAGGCTTAATTCTTCATAAACTGTCCCTGTTAGGCTTAGTTCTTCATAAACTGTCCCTGTTAGGCTTAGTTCTTCATGCACGGTCCTTGTTAGGCTTAGTTCTTCATGAACAGCCTGTGTTAGGCTTAGTCCTTCATGCACAGTCATTGTTAGGCTTAGATCTTCATGCACAGTCCGTGTTAGGCTTAGTTCTAAATGAACAGTCCGTGTTAGGCTTAGTTCTTCATTCACAGTCCTTGTTAGGCTTAGTTCTTCATGCACAGTCCTTGTTAGGCTTAGGTCTTCATGCACAGTCCCTGTTAGGCTTAGTTCTTCATTCACAGTCCTTGTTAGGCTTAGTTCTTCATGCACAGTCCTTGTTAGGCTTAGTTCTTCATGCACAGTCCTTGTTAGGCTTAGTTCTTCATGCACAGCCTGTGTTAGGCTTAGTTCTTCATGCACAGTCCTTGTTAGGCTTAGGTATTCATGCACAGTCCCTGTTAGGCTTAGTTCTTCATTCACAGTCCTTGTTAGGCTTAGTTCTTCATGCACAGTCCTTGTTAGGCTTAGTTCTTCATGCACAGTCCTTGTTAGGCTTAGTTCTTCATGCACAGCCTGTGTTAGGCTTAGTTCTTCATTCACAGTCACTGTAAGGCTCGTTCTTAATTCAGAGTCCCTGTTATGCTTATTTCTTCATGCACAGTCCCTGTTAGGCTTAGTTCTTCATGCACAGTCCCTGTTAGGCTTAGTGCTTAATGCACAGTCCCTGTTAGGCTTAGTGCCTAATGCACAGTCCATGTTAAGCTTAGTTCTTCATGCACAGTCCCTGTTTGGCTTAGTTCTTCATGAACGGTCCCTGTTAGGCTTAGTTCTTCCTGCACAGTCCCTGTTAGGCTTAGTTCTTCATGCACAGTCCCTGTTAGGCTTAGTTCTTCATGAACAGTCCCTGTTAGGCTTAGTGCTTCATGCACAGTCCCTGTTAGGCTTAGCGCTTCATGCACAGTCCATGTTAGGCTTAGTGCTTCATGCACAGTCCCTGTTAGGCTTAGTTCTTCATGAACGGTCCCTGTTAGGCTTAGTTCTTCCTGCACAGTCCCCAAGTAGGCTTAATTCTTCATAAACTGTCCCTGTTAGGCTTAGTTCTTCATAAACTGTCCCTGTTAGGCTTAGTTCTTCATGCACGGTCCTTGTTAGGCTTAGTTCTTCATGAACAGCGTGTGTTAGGCTTAGTCCTTCATGCACAGTCCCTGTTAGGCTTAGTTCTTCATGCACAGTCCTTGTTAGGCTTAGTTCTTCATGCAAAGTCCCTGTTAGGCTTAGTTCTTCATGAAAAGTCTGTGTTAGGATTAGTTCTTCATTCACAGTCCTTGTTAGGCTTAGTTCTTCATGCACAGTCCCTTTTAGGCTTAGTTCTTCATGCACAGTCCCTGTTAGGCTTAGTTCTTCATGCACAGTCCGTGTTAGGCTTAGTTCTTCATACACAGTCCGTGTTAGGCTTAGTTCTTCATGCACAGTCCCTGTTAGGCTTAGATCTTCATACAAAGTCCGTGTTAGGCTTAGTTCTTCATTCACAGTCCCTGTAAGGCTCGTTCTTAATTCAGAGTCCCTGTTATGCTTATTTCTTCATGCACAGTCCCTGTTAGGCTTAGTTCTTCATGCACAGTCCCTGTTAGGCTTAGTGCTTAATGCACAGTCCCTGTTAGGCTTAGTGCTTAATGCACAGTCCATGTTAAGCTTAGTTCTTCATGCACAGTCCCTGTTTGGCTTAGTTCTTCATGAACAGTCCCTGTTAGGCTTAGTTCTTCCTGCACAGTCCCTGTTAGGCTTAGTTCTTCATGAACAGTCCCTGTTAGGCTTAGTGCTTCATGCACAGTCCCTGTTAGGCTTAGTGCTTCATGCACAGTCCATGTTAGGCTTAGTGCTTCATGCACAGTCCCTGTTAGGCTTAGTTCTTCATGAACGGTCCCTGTTAGGCTTAGTTCTTCCTGCACAGTCCCTGTTAGGCTTAATTCTTCATACACTGTCCATGTTAGGCTTAGGTCTTCATAAACTGTCCCTGTTAGGCTTAGTTCTTCATAAACTGTCCCTGTTAGGCTTAGTTCTTCATGCACAGTCCTTGTTAGGCTTAGTCCTTCATGCACAGTCATTGTTAGGCTTAGATCTTCATGCACAGTTCGTGTTAGGCTTAGTTCTTCATGCACAGTCCTTGTTAGGCTTAGTTCTTCATGCACAGTCCTTGTTAGGCTTAGTTCTTCATGCACAGTCCTTGTTAGGCTTAGTTCTTCATGCACAGTCCTTGTTAGGCTTAGTTCTTCATGCACAGCCTGTGTTAGGCTTAGTTCTTCATTCACAGTCACTGTAAGGCTCGTTCTTAATTCAGAGTCCCTGTTATGCTTATTTCTTCATGCACAGTCCCTGTTAGGCTTAGTTCTTCATGCACAGTCCCTGTTAGGCTTAGTGCTTAATGCACAGTCCCTGTTAGGCTTAGTGCCTAATGCACAGTCCATGTTAAGCTTAGTTCTTCATGCACAGTCCCTGTTTGGCTTAGTTCTTCATGAACGGTCCCTGTTAGGCTTAGTTCTTCCTGCACAGTCCCTGTTAGGCTTAGTTCTTCATGCACAGTCCCTGTTAGGCTTAGTTCTTCATGAACAGTCCCTGTTAGGCTTAGTGCTTCATGCACAGTCCCTGTTAGGCTTAGCGCTTCATGCACAGTCCATGTTAGGCTTAGTGCTTCATGCACAGTCCCTGTTAGGCTTAGTTCTTCATGAACGGTCCCTGTTAGGCTTAGTTCTTCCTGCACAGTCCCCGTTAGGCTTAATTCTTCATAAACTGTCCCTGTTAGGCTTAGTTCTTCATAAACTGTCCCTGTTGAGGCTTAGTTCTTCATGCACGGTCCTTGTTAGGCTTAGTTCTTCATGAACAGCGTGTGTTAGGCTTAGTCCTTCATGCACAGTCCCTGTTAGGCTTAGTTCTTCATGCACAGTCCTTGTTAGGCTTAGTTCTTCATGCAAAGTCCCTGTTAGGCTTAGTTCTTCATGAAAAGTCTGTGTTAGGATTAGTTCTTCATTCACAGTCCTTGTTAGGCTTAGTTCTTCATGCACAGTCCCTTTTAGGCTTAGTTCTTCATGCACAGTCCCTGTTAGGCTTAGTTCTTCATGCACAGTCCGTGTTAGGCTTAGATCTTCATACACAGTCCGTGTTAGGCTTAGTTCTTCATGCACAGTCCCTGTTAGGCTTAGATCTTCATACAAAGTCCGTGTTAGGCTTAGTTCTTCATTCACAGTCCCTGTAAGGCTCGTTCTTAATTCAGAGTCCCTGTTATGCTTATTTCTTCATGCACAGTCCCTGTTAGGCTTAGTTCTTCATGCACAGTCCCTGTTAGGCTTAGTGCTTAATGCACAGTCCCTGTTAGGCTTAGTGCTTAATGCACAGTCCATGTTAAGCTTAGTTCTTCATGCACAGTCCCTGTTTGGCTTAGTTCTTCATGAACGGTCCCTGTTAGGCTTAGTTCTTCCTGCACAGTCCCTGTTAGGCTTAGTTCTTCATGAACAGTCCCTGTTAGGCTTAGTGCTTCATGCACAGTCCCTGTTAGGCTTAGTGCTTCATGCACAGTCCATGTTAGGCTTAGTGCTTCATGCACAGTCCCTGTTAGGCTTAGTTCTTCATGAACGGTCCCTGTTAGGCTTAGTTCTTCCTGCACAGTCCCTGTTAGGCTTAATTCTTCATACACTGTCCATGTTAGGCTTAGGTCTTCATAAACTGTCCCTGTTAGGCTTAGTTCTTCATAAACTGTCCCTGTTAGGCTTAGTTCTTCATGCACAGTCCTTGTTAGGCTTAGTCCTTCATGCACAGTCATTGTTAGGCTTAGATCTTCATGCACAGTCCGTGTTAGGCTTAGTTCTTCATGCACAGTCCTTGTTAGGCTTAGTTCTTCATGCACAGTCCTTGTTAGGCTTAGGTCTTCATGCACAGTCCCTGTTAGGCTTAGTTCTTCATTCACAGTCCTTGTTAGGCTTAGTTCTTCATGCACAGTCCTTGTTAGGCTTAGTTCTTCATGCACAGTCCTTGTTAGGCTTAGTTCTTCATGCACAGCCTGTGTTAGGCTTAGTTCTTCATGCACAGTCCTTGTTAGGCTTAGTTCTTCATGCAAAGTCCCTGTTAGGCTTAGTTCTTCATGAACAGTCTGTGTTAGGATTAGTTCTTCATTCACAGTCCTTGTTAGGCTTAGTTCTTCATGCACAGTCCCTGTTAGGCTTAGTTCTTCATGCACAGTCCCTGTTAGGCTTAGTTCTTCATGCACAGTCCGTGTTAGGCTTAGATCTTCATACACAGTCCCTGTTAGGCTTAGTTCTTCATGCACAGTCCCTGTTAGGCTTAGATCTTCATACAAAGTCCGTGTTAGGCTTAGTTCTTCATTCACAGTCCCTGTAAGGCTCGTTCTTAATTCAGAGTCCCTGTTATGCTTATTTCTTCATGCACAGTCCCTGTTAGGCTTAGTTCTTCATGCACAGTCCCTGTTAGGCTTAGTGCTTAATGCACAGTCCCTGTTAGGCTTAGTGCTTAATGCAAAGTCCATGTTAAGCTTAGGGTCTTCATGCACAGTCCCTGTTTGGCTTAGTTCTTCATGAACGGTCCCTGTTAGGCTTAGTTCTTCCTGCACAGTCCCTGTTAGGCTTAGTTCTTCATGAACAGTCCCTGTTAGGCTTAGTGCTTCATGCACAGTCCCTGTTAGGCTTAGTGCTTCATGCACAGTCCATGTTAGGCTTAGTGCTTCATGCACAGTCCCTGTTAGGCTTAGTTCTTCATGAACGGTCCCTGTTAGGCTTAGTTCTTCCTGCACAGTCCCTGTTAGGCTTAATTCTTCATACACTGTCCATGTTAGGCTTAGGTCTTCATAAACTGTCCCTGTTAGGCTTAGTTCTTCATAAACTGTCCCTGTTAGGCTTAGTTCTTCATGCACAGTCCTTGTTAGGCTTAGTCCTTCATGCACAGTCATTGTTAGGCTTAGATCTTCATGCACAGTCCGTGTTAGGCTTAGTTCTAAATGAACAGTCCGTGTTAGGCTTAGTTCTTCATTCACAGTCCTTGTTAGGCTTAGTTCTTCATGCACAGTCCTTGTTAGGCTTAGGTCTTCATGCACAGTCCCTGTTAGGCTTAGTTCTTCATTCACAGTCCTTGTTAGGCTTAGTTCTTCATGCACAGTCCTTGTTAGGCTTAGTTCTTCATGCACAGTCCTTGTTAGGCTTAGTTCTTCATGCACAGCCTGTGTTAGGCTTAGTTCTTCATGCACAGTCCTTGTTAGGCTTAGTTCTTTATGCAAAGTCCCTGTTAGGCTTAGTTCTTCATGAACAGTCTGTGTTAGGATTAGTTCTTCATTCACAGTCCTTGTTAGGCTTAGTTCTTCATGCACAGTCCCTGTTAGGCTTAGTTCTTCATTCACAGTCCCTGTTAGGCTTAGTTCTTCATGCACAGTCCGTGTTAGGCTTAGATCTTCATACACAGTCCCTGTTAGGCTTAGTTCTTCATGCACAGTCCCTGTTAGGCTTAGATCTTCATACAAAGTCCGTGTTAGGCTTAGTTCTTCATTCACAGTCCCTGTAAGGCTCGTTCTTAATTCAGAGTCCCTGTTATGCTTATTTCTTCATGCACAGTCCCTGTTAGGCTTAGTTCTTCATGCACAGTCCGTGTTAGGCTTAGTTCTTCATGCACAGTCCCTGTTAGGCTTAGATCTTCATACAAAGTCCGTGTTAGGCTTAGTTCTTCATTCACAGTCCCTGTAAGGCTTAGTTCTTCATGAACGGTCCCTGTTAGGCTTAGTTCTTCCTGCACAGTCCCTGTTAGGCTTACTGCTTATTGCACAGTCCCTGTTAGGCTTAGTGCTTAATGCACAGTCCATGTTAAGCTTAGTTCTTCATGCACAGTCCCTGTTAGGCTTAGTTCTTCATGAACGGTCCCTGTTAGGCTTAGTTCTTCCTGCACGGTCCCTGTTAGGCTTAATTCTTCATACACGGTCCCTGTTAGGCTTAGGTCTTCATGAACTGTCCCTGTTAGGCTTAGTTCTTCATAAACTGTCCCTGTTAGGCTTAGTTCTTCATGCACAGTCCTTGTTAGGCTTAGTCCTTCATGCACAGTCATTGTTAGGCTTAGATCTTCATGCACAGTCCGTGTTAGGCTTAGTTCTAAATGAACAGTCCGTGTTAGGCTTAGTTCTTCATTCACAGTCCTTGTTAGGCTTAGTTCTTCATGCACAGTCCTTGTTAGGCTTAGGTCTTCATGCACAGTCCCTGTTAGGCTTAGTTCTTCATTCACAGTCCTTGTTAGGCTTAGTTCTTCATGCACAGTCCTTGTTAGGCTTAGTTCTTCATGCACAGTCCTTGTTAGGCTTAGTCCTTCATGCACAGCCTGTGTTAGGCTTAGTTCTTCATTCACAGTCCTTGTTAGGCTTAGTTCTTCATGCAAAGTCCGTGTTAGGCTTAGTTCTTCATGAACAGTCTGTGTTAGGATTAGTTCTTCATTCACAGTCCTTGTTAGGCTTAGTTCTTCATGCACAGTCCCTGTTAGGCTTAGTTCTTCATGCACAGTCCCTGTTAGGCTTAGTTCTTCATGCACAGTCCCTGTTAGGCTTAGTTCTTCATGCATAGTCCGTGTTAGGCTTAGATCTTCATGCACAGTGCCTGTTAGGCTTAGATCTTCATACAAAGTCCGTGTTAGGCTTAGTTCTTCATTCACAGTCCCTGTAAGGCTTAGTTCTTCATGAACGGTCCCTGTTAGGCTTAGTTCTTCCTGCACAGTCCCTGTTAGGCTTAATTCTTCATGCACAGTCCCTGTTAGGCTTACTGCTTATTGCACAGTCCCTGTTAGGCTTAGTGCTTAATGCACAGTCCATGTTAAGCTTAGTTCTTCATGCACAGTCCCTGTTAGGCTTAGTTCTTCATGAACGGTCCCTGTTTGGCTTAGTTCTTCCTGCACAGTCCCTGTTAGGCTTAATTCTTCATACACTGTCATTGTTAGGCTTAGGTCTTCATAAACTCTCCCTGTTAGGCTTAGTTCTTCATAAACTGTCCCTGTTAGGCTTAGTTCTTCATGCACAGTCCTTGTTAGGCTTAGTTCTTCATGCACAGTCCTTGTTAGGCTTAGTTCTTCATGAACAGCCTGTGTTAGGCTTAGTCCTTCAAGCACAGTCATTGTTAGGCTTAGATCTTCATGCACAGTCCGTGTTAGGCTTAGTTCTAAATGAACAGTCCGTGTTAGGCTTAGTTCTTCATTCACAGTCCTTGTTAGGCTTAGTTCTTCATGCACAGTCCTTGTTAGGCTTAGTTCTTCATGAACAGCCTGTGTTAGTTTTAGTTCTTCATGCACAGTCCGTGTTAGGATTAGTTCTTCATTCACAGTCCTTGTTAGGCTTAGTTCTTCATGCACAGTCCCTGTTAGGATTAGTTATTCATGAACAGTCCCTGTTAGGCTTAGTTCTTCATGCACAGTCCGTGTTAGGCTTAGTTCTTCATGCACAGTCCCTGTGAGGCTTAGATCTTCATACAACGTCCGTGTTAGGCGTAGTTCTTCATGAACAGTCCCTGTTAGGCTCGTTCTTAATTCACAGTCCCTGTTAGGCTCGTTAAGTAATTCACAGTCCCTGTTAGGCTTAATTATTCATACACTGTCCATGTTAGGCTTAGGTCTTCATAAACTGTCCCTGTTAGGCTTAGTTCTTCATAATCTGTCCCTGTTAGGCTTAGTTCTTCATAAACTGTCCCTGTTAGGCTTAGTTCTTACTGCACAGTCCCTGTTAGGCTTAATTATTCATACACTGTCCATGTTAGGCTTAGGTCTTCATAAACTGTCCCTGTTAGGCTTAGTTCTTCATAAACTGTCCCTGTTAGGCTTAGTTCTTCATGCACAGTCCCTGTTAGGCTTAGTTCTTCATGAACGGTCCCTGTTAGGCTTAGTTCTTACTGCACAGTCCCTGTTAGGCTTAATTATTCATACACTGTCCATGTTAGGCTTAGGTCTTCATAAACTGTCCCTGTTAGGCTTAGTTCTTCATAAACTGTCCCTGTTAGGCTTAGTTCTTCATGCACAGTCCTTGTTAGGCTTAGTTCTTCATGCACAGTCCTTGTTAGGCTTAGTTCTTCATGAACAGCCTGTGTTAGGCTTAGTCCTTCATGCACAGTCATTGTTAGGCTTAGATCTTCATGCACAGTCCGTGTTGAGGCTTAGTTCTAAATGAACAGTCCGTGTTAGGGTTAGTTCTTCATTCACAGTCCTTGTTAGGCTTAGTTCTTCATGCACAGTCCTTGTTAGGCTTAGGTCTTCATGCACAGTCCCTGTTAGGCTTAGTTCTTCATTCACAGTCCTTGTTAGGCTTAGTTCTTCATGCACAGTCCTTGTTAGGCTTAGTTCTTCATGCACAGTCCTTGTTAGGCTTAGTTCTTCATGCACAGCCTGTGTTAGGCTTAGTTCTTCGTGCACAGTCCTTGTTAGGCTTAGTTCTTCATGCAAAGTCCCTGTTAGGCTTAGTTCTTCATGAACAGTCTGTGTTAGGGTTAGTTCTTCATTCACAGTCCTTGTTAGGCTTAGTTCTTCATGCAAAGTCCCTGTTAGGCTTAGTTCTTCATGCACAGTCCCTGTTAGGCTTAGTTCTTCATGCACAGTCCGTGTTAGGCTTAGATCTTCATACACAGTCCGTGTTAGGCTTAGTTCTTCATGCACAGTCCCTGTTAGGCTTAGATCTTCATACAAAGTCCGTGTTAGGCTTAGTTCTTCATTCACAGTCCCTGTAAGGCTCGTTCTTAATTCAGAGTCCCTGTTATGCTTATTTCTTCATGCACAGTACTTGTTAGGCTTAGTTCTTCCTGCACAGTCCCTGTTAGGCTTAGTTCTTCATGCAGAGTCCGTGTTAAGCTTAGTTCTTCATGCCAGTCCCTGTTAGGCTTAGTTCTTCATGAACAGTCCATTTTAGGCTTAGTTCTTCATGCACAGTCCGTGTTAGGCTTAGTTCTTCATGCACAGTCCCTGTTAGGCTTAGTTCTTCATGCACAGTCTGTGTTAGGCTTAGTTCTTCATGCACAGTCCGTGTTAGGCTTAGTTCTTCATTCACAGTCCCTGTTAGGCTTAGTTCTTCATGCACAGTCCGTGTTAGGCGTAGTTCTTCATGCACAGTCCTTGTTAGGCTTAGATCTTCATACACTGTCCATGTTAGGCTTAGGTCTTCATAAACTGTCCCTGTTAGGCATAGGTCTTCATAAACTGTCCCTGTTAGGCTTAGTTCTTCATGCACAGTCCTTGTTAGGCTTAGTTCTTCATGCACAGTCCTTGTTAGGCTTAGTTCTTCATGAACAGCCTGTGTTAGGCTTAGTCCTTCATGCACAGTCATTGTTAGGCTTAGATCTTCATGCACAGTCCGTGTTAGGCTTAGTTCTAAATGAACAGTCCGTGTTAGGCTTAGTTCTCCAATCACAGTCCTTGTTAGGCTTATTTCTTCATGCACAGTCCTTGTTAGGCTTAGTTCTTCATGAACAGCCTGTGTTAGGCTTAGTTCGTCATGCACAGTCCTTGTTAGGCTTAGTTCTTCATGCACAGTCCTTGTTAGGCTTAGTTCTTCATGCACAGTCCTTGTTAGGCTTAGTTCTTCATGAACAGTCCGTTTTAGGCTTAGTTCTTCATGCACAGTCCCTGTTAGGCTTAGTTCTTCATGCACAGTCCCTGTTAGGCTTAGATCTTCATACAAAGTCCGTGTTAGGCGTAGTTCTTCATGAACAGTCCCTGTTAGGCTCGTTCTTAATTCACAGTCCCTGTTAGGCTTAGTTCTTTATGCACAGTCCCTGTTAGGCTTAGTTCTTCATTCACAGTCCATTTTAGGCTTAGTTCTTCATGCACAGTCCCTGTTAGGCTTAGTTCTTCATGCACAGTCCCTGTTAGGCTTAGTTCTTCATGCACAGTCTGTGTTAGGCTTAGTTCTTCATGCACAGTCCGTGTTAGGCTTAGTTCTTCATGAACAGTCCCTGTTAGGCTTAGTTCTTCATGAACAGTCCGTGTTAGGCTTAGTTCTTCATGCACAGTCCGTGTTAGGCTTAGTTCTTCATTCACAGTCCCTGTTAGGCTTAGTTCTTCATGCACAGTCCGTGTTAGGCTTAGTTCTTCATTCACAGTCCCTGTTAGGCTTAGTTCTTCATGCACAGTCCGTGTTAGGCGTAGTTCTTCATGCACAGTCCTTGTTAGGCTTAGATCTTCATACACTGTCCATGTTAGGCTTAGGTCTTCATAAACTGTCCCTGTTAGGCATAGGTCTTCATAAACTGTCCCTGTTAGGCTTAGTTCTTCATGCACAGTCCTTGTTAGGCTTAGTTCTTCATGCACAGTCCTTGTTAGGCTTAGTTCTTCATGAACAGCCTGTGTTAGGCTTAGTCCTTCATGCACAGTCATTGTTAGGCTTAGATCTTCATGCACAGTCCGTGTTAGGCTTAGTTCTAAATGAACAGTCCGTGTTAGGCTTAGTTCTCCAATCACAGTCCTTGTTAGGCTTATTTCTTCATGCACAGTCCTTGTTAGGCTTAGTTCTTCATGAACAGCCTGTGTTAGGCTTAGTTCGTCATGCACAGTCCTTGTTAGGCTTAGTTCTTCATGCACAGTCCTTGTTAGGCTTAGTTCTTCATGCACAGTCCTTGTTAGGCTTAGTTCTTCATGAACAGTCCGTTTTAGGCTTAGTTCTTCATGCACAGTCCCTGTTAGGCTTAGTTCTTCATGCACAGTCCCTGTTAGGCTTAGATCTTCATACAAAGTCCGTGTTAGGCGTAGTTCTTCATGAACAGTCCCTGTTAGGCTCGTTCTTAATTCACAGTCCCTGTTAGGCTTAGTTCTTTATGCACAGTCCCTGTTAGGCTTAGTTCTTCATTCACAGTCCCTGTTAGGCTTAGTTCTTCATGCACAGTCCCTGTTAGGCTTAGTGCTTCATGCACAGTCCATGTTAGGCTTAGTGCTTCATGCACAGTCCATGTTAGGCTTAGTTCTTCATGCACAGTCCATGTTAGGCTTAGTTCTTCATGCACAGTCCCTGTTAGGCTTAGTTCTTCATGAACAGTCTGTGTTAGGCTTAGTTCTTAATGCACAGTCTGTGTTAGGCTTAGTTCTTCATGAACGGTCCTTGTTAGGCTTAGTTCTTCATGCACAGTCCCTGTTAGGCTTAGTTCTTCATGCACAGCCGGTGTTAGGCGTAGTTCTTCCTACACAGTCCCTGTTAGGCTTAGTTCTTCATACACAGTCTGTGTTAGGCTAAGTTCTTCATACACAGTCTGTGTTAGGCTTAGTTCTTCATGCACAGTCCCTGTTAGGCTTAGTTCTTCATGAACAGTCCGTGTTAGGCTTAGTTCTTCATGAACAGTCCGTGTTAGGCTTAGTTCTTCATGAACAGTCCGTGTTAGGCTTAGTTCTTCATGCACAGTCCGTGTTAGGCTTAGTTCTTCATGCACAGTCCCTGTTAGGCTTAGTTCTTCATGCACTGTCCCTGTTAGGCTTAGTTCTAAATGCACAGTCCTTGTTAGGCTTAGTTCTCCATGCACAGTCCTTGTTAGGCTTAGTTCTTCATGAACAGCCTGTGTTAGGCTTAGTCCTTCATGCACAGTCATTGTTAGGCTTAGATCTTCATGCACAGTCCGTGTTAGGCTTAGTTCTAAATGAACAGTCCGTGTTAGGCTTAGTTCTTCAATCACAGTCCTTGTTAGGCTTAGTTCTTCATGCACAGTCCTTGTTAGGCTTAGTTCTTCATGAACAGCCTGTGTTAGGCTTAGTTCGTCATGCACAGTCCTTGTTAGGCTTAGTTCTTCATGCACAGTCCTTGTTAGGCTTAGTTCTTCATGAACAGTCCGTTTTAGGCTTAGTTCTTCATGCACAGTCCCTGTTAGGCTTAGTTCTTCATGCACAGTCCCTGTTAGGCTTAGATCTTCATACAAAGTCCGTGTTAGGCGTAGTTCTTCATGAACAGTCCCTGTTAGGCTCGTTCTTAATTCACAGTCCCTGTTAGGCTTAGTTCTTTATGCACAGTCCCTGTTAGGCTTAGTTCTTCATTCACAGTCCCTGTTAGGCTTAGTTCTTCATGCACAGTCCCTGTTAGGCTTAGTGCTTCATGCACAGTCCATGTTAGGCTTAGTGCTTCATGCACAGTCCATGTTAGGCTTAGTTCTTCATGCACAGTCCCTGTTAGGCTTAGTTCTTCCTGCACAGTCCCTGTTAGGCTTAGTTCTTCATGAACAGTCCCTGTTATGCTTAGTGCTTCATGCACAGTCCGTGTTAGGCTTAGTGCTTCATGCACAGTCCATGTTAGGCTTAGTGCTTCATGCACAGTCCCTGTTAGGCTTAGTTCTTCATGAACGGTCCCTGTTAGGCTTAGTTCTTACTGCACAGTCCCTGTTAGGCTTAATTATTCATACACTGTCCATGTTAGGCTTAGGTCTTCATAAACTGTCCCTGTTAGGCTTAGTTCTTCATAAACTGTCCCTGTTAGGCTTAGTTCTTCATGCACAGTCCCTGTTAGGCTTAGTTCTTCATGAACGGTCCCTGTTAGGCTTAGTTCTTACTGCACAGTCCCTGTTAGGCTTAGTGCTTCATGCACAGTCCATGTTAGGCTTAGTGCTTCATGCACAGTCCATGTTAGGCTTAGTTCTTCATGCACAGTCCCTGTTAGGCTTAGTTCTTCCTGCACAGTCCCTGTTAGGCTTAGTTCTTCATGAACAGTCCCTGTTATGCTTAGTGCTTCATGCACAGTCCCTGTTAGGCTTAGTGCTTCATGCACAGTCCATGTTAGGCTTAGTGCTTCATGCACAGTCCCTGTTAGGCTTAGTTCTTCATGAACGGTCCCTGTTAGGCTTAGTTCTTACTGCACAGTCCCTGTTAGGCTTAATTATTCATACACTGTCCATGTTAGGCTTAGGTCTTCATAAACTGTCCCTGTTAGGCTTAGTTCTTCATAAACTGTCCCTGTTAGGCTTAGTTCTTCATGCACAGTCCCTGTTAGGCTTAGTTCTTCATGAACGGTCCCTGTTAGGCTTAGTTCTTACTGCACAGTCCCTGTTAGGCTTAATTATTCATACACTGTCCATGTTAGGCTTAGGTCTTCATAAACTGTCCCTGTTAGGCTTAGTTCTTCATAAACTGTCCCTGTTAGGCTTAGTTCTTCATGCACAGTCCTTGTTAGGCTTAGTTCTTCATGCACAGTCCTTGTTAGGCTTAGTTCTTCATGAACAGCCTGTGTTAGGCTTAGTCCTTCATGCACAGTCATTGTTAGGCTTAGATCTTCATGCACAGTCCGTGTTAGGCTTAGTTCTAAATGAACAGTCCATGTTAGGGTTAGTTCTTCATTCACAGTCCTTGTTAGGCTTAGTTCTTCATGCACAGTCCTTGTTAGGCTTAGGTCTTCATGCACAGTCCCTGTTAGGCTTAGTTCTTCATTCACAGTCCTTGTTAGGCTTAGTTCTTCATGCACAGTCCTTGTTAGGCTTAGTTCTTCATGCACAGTCCTTGTTAGGCTTAGTTCTTCATGCACAGCCTGTGTTAGGCTTAGTTCTTCGTGCACAGTCCTTGTTAGGCTTAGTTCTTCATACAAAGTCCGTGTTAGGCGTAGTTCTTCATGAACAGTCCCTGTTAGGCTCGTTCTTAATTCACAGTCCCTGTTAGGCTTAGTTCTTTATGCACAGTCCCTGTTAGGCTTAGTTCTTCATTCACAGTCCCTGTTAGGCTTAGTTCTTCATGCACAGTCCCTGTTAGGTTTAGTGCTTCATGCACAGTCCATGTTAGGCTTAGTGCTTCATGCACAGTCCATGTTAGGCTTAGTTCTTCATGCACAGTCCCTGTTAGGCTTAGTTCTTCATGAACAGTCCCTGTTAGGCTTAGTTCTTCATGAACAGTCCCTGTTATGCTTAGTGCTTCATGCACAGTCCCTGTTAGGCTTAGTGCTTCATGCACAGTCCATGTTAGGCTTAGTGCTTCATGCACAGTCCCTGTTAGGCTTAGTTCTTCATGAACGGTCCCTGTTAGGCTTAGTTCTTACTGCACAGTCCCTGTTAGGCTTAATTATTCATACACTGTCCATGTTAGGCTTAGGTCTTCATAAACTGTCCCTGTTAGGCTTAGTTCTTCATAAACTGTCCCTGTTAGGCTTAGTTCTTCATGCACAGTCCCTGTTAGGCTTAGTTCTTCATGAACGGTCCCTGTTAGGCTTAGTTCTTACTGCACAGTCCCTGTTAGGCTTAATTATTCATACACTGTCCATGTTAGGCTTAGGTCTTCATAAACTGTCCCTGTTAGGCTTAGTTCTTCATAAACTGTCCCTGTTAGGCTTAGTTCTTCATGCACAGTCCTTGTTAGGCTTAGTTCTTCATGCACAGTCCTTGTTAGGCTTAGTTCTTCATGAACAGCCTGTGTTAGGCTTAGTCCTTCATGCACAGTCATTGTTAGGCTTAGATCTTCATGCACAGTCCGTGTTAGGCTTAGTTCTAAATGAACAGTCCGTGTTAGGGTTAGTTCTTCATTCACAGTCCTTGTTAGGCTTAGTTCTTCATGCACAGTCCTTGTTAGGCTTAGGTCTTCATGCACAGTCCCTGTTAGGCTTAGTTCTTCATTCACAGTCCTTGTTAGGCTTAGTTCTTCATGCACAGTCCTTGTTAGGCTTAGTTCTTCATGCACAGTCCTTGTTAGGCTTAGTTCTTCATGCACAGCCTGTGTTAGGCTTAGTTCTTCGTGCACAGTCCTTGTTAGGCTTAGTTCTTCATGCAAAGTCCCTGTTAGGCTTAGTTCTTCATGAACAGTCTGTGTTAGGATTAGTTCTTCTTTCACAGTCCTTGTTAGGCTTAGTTCTTCATGCAAAGTCCCTGTTAGGCTTAGTTCTTCATGCACAGTCCCTGTTAGGCTTAGTTCTTCATGCACAGTCCGTGTTAGGCTTAGATCTTCATACACAGTCCGTGTTAGGCTTAGTTCTTCATGCACAGTCCCTGTTAGGCTCGTTCTTAATTCACAGTCCCTGTTAGGCTTAGTTCTTTATGCACAGTCCCTTTTAGGCTTAGTTCTTCATTCACAGTCCCTGTTAGGCTTAGTTCTTCATGCACAGTCCCTGTTAGGCTTAGTGCTTCATGCACAGTCCATGTTAGGCTTAGTGCTTCATGCTTAGTCCATGTTAGGCTTAGTTCTTCATGCACAGTCCCTGTTAGGCTTAGTTCTTCCTGCACAGTCCCTGTTAGGCTTAGTTCTTCATGAACAGTCCCTGTTAGGCTTAGTGCTTCATGCACAGTCCCTGTTAGGCTTAGTGCTTCATGCACAGTCCATGTTAGGCTTAGTGCTTCATGCACAGTCCCTGTTAGGCTTAGTTCTTCATGAACGGTCCCTGTTAGGCTTAGTTCTTACTGCACAGTCCCTGTTAGGCTTAATTATTCATACACTGTCCATGTTAGGCTTAGGTCTTCATAAACTGTCCCTGTTAGGCTTAGTTCTTCATAAACTGTCCCTGTTAGGCTTAGTTCTTCATGCACAGTCCCTGTTAGGCTTAGTTCTTCATGAACGGTCCCTGTTAGGCTTAGTTCTTACTGCACAGTCCCTGTTAGGCTTAATTATTCATACACTGTCCATGTTAGGCTTAGGTCTTCATAAACTGTCCCTGTTAGGCTTAGTTCTTCATAAACTGTCCCTGTTAGGCTTAGTTCTTCATGCACAGTCCTTGTTAGGCTTAGTTCTTCATGCACAGTCCTTGTTAGGCTTAGTTCTTCATGAACAGCCTGTGTTAGGCTTAGTCCTTCATGCACAGTCATTGTTAGGCTTAGATCTTCATGCACAGTCCGTGTTAGGCTTAGTTCTAAATGAACAGTCCGTGTTAGGGTTAGTTCTTCATTCACAGTCTTTGTTAGGCTTAGTTCTTCATGCACAGTCCTTGTTAGGCTTAGGTCTTCATGCACAGTCCCTGTTAGGCTTAGTTCTTCATTCACAGTCCTTGTTAGGCTTAGTTCTTCATGCACAGTCCTTGTTAGGCTTAGTTCTTCATGCACAGTCCTTGTTAGGCTTAGTTCTTCATGCACAGCCTGTGTTAGGCTTAGTTCTTCGTGCACAGTCCTTGTTAGGCTTAGTTCTTCATGCAAAGTCCCTGTTAGGCTTAGTTCTTCATGAACAGTCTGTGTTAGGATTAGATCTTCATTCACAGTCCTTGTTAGGCTTAGTTCTTCATGCAAAGTCCCTGTTAGGCTTAGTTCTTCATGCACAGTCCCTGTTAGGCTTAGTTCTTCATGCACAGTCCGTGTTAGGCTTAGATCTTCATACACAGTCCGTGTTAGGCTTAGTTCTTCATGCACAGTCCCTGTTAGGCTTAGATCTTCATACAAAGTCCGTGTTAGGCTTAGTTCTTCATTCACAGTCCCTGTAAGGCTCGTTCTTAATTCAGAGTCCCTGTTATGCTTATTTCTTCATGCACAGTACTTGTTAGGCTTAGTTCTTCCTGCACAGTCCCTGTTAGGCTTAGTTCTTCATGCACAGTCCGTGTTAAGCTTAGTTCTTCATGCACAGTCCATGTTAAGCTTAGTTCTTCATGCAGAGTCCGTGTTAAGCTTAGTTCTTCATGCGCAGTCCCTGTTAGGCTTAGTTCTTCATGAACAGTCCGTTTTAGGCTTAGTTCTTCATGAACAGTCCGTGTTAGGCTTAGTTCTTCATGCACAGTCCCTGTTAGGCTTAGTTCTTCATGCACAGTCTGTGTTAGGCTTAGTTCTTCATGCACAGTCCGTGTTAGGCTTAGTTCTTCATGAACAGTCCCTGTTAGGCTTAGTTCTTCATGAACAGTCCGTGTTAGGCTTAGTTCTTCATGCACAGTCCGTGTTAGGCTTAGTTCTTCATGCACAGTCCCTGTTAGGCTTAGTTCTTCATGCACAGTCCGTGTTAGGCGTAGTTCTTCATGCACAGTCCTTGTTAGGCTTAGTTCTTCATACACTGTCCATGTTAGGCTTAGGTCTTCATAAACTGTCCCTGTTAGGCATAGGTCTTCATAAACTGTCCCTGTTAGGCTTAGTTCTTCATGCACAGTCCTTGTTAGGCTTAGTTCTTCATGCACAGTCCTTGTTAGGCTTAGTTCTTCATGAACAGCCTGTGTTAGGCTTAGTCCTTCATGCACAGTCATTGTTAGGCTTAGATCTTCATGCACAGTCCGTGTTAGGCTTAGTTCTAAATGAACAGTCCGTGTTAGGCTTAGTTCTTCATGCACAGTCCTTGTTAGGCTTAGTTCTTCATGAACAGCCTGTGTTAGGCTTAGTTCGTCATGCACAGTCCTTGTTAGGCTTAGTTCTTCATGCACAGTCCTTGTTAGGCTTAGTTCTTCATGAACAGTCCGTTTTAGGCTTAGTTCTTCATGCACAGTCCCTGTTAGGCTTAGTTCTTCATGCACAGTCCCTGTTAGGCTTAGATCTTCATACAAAGTCCGTGTTAGGCGTAGTTCTTCATGAACAGTCCCTGTTAGGCTCGTTCTTAATTCACAGTCCCTGTTAGGCTTAGTTCTTTATGCACAGTCCCTGTTAGGCTTAGTTCTTCATTCACAGTCCCTGTTAGGCTTAGTTCTTCATGCACAGTCCCTGTTAGGCTTAGTGCTTCATGCACAGTCCATGTTAGGCTTAGTGCTTCATGCACAGTCCATGTTAGGCTTAGTTCTTCATGCACAGTCCATGTTAGGCTTAGTTCTTCATGCACAGTCCCTGTTAGGCTTAGTTCTTCATGAACAGTCTGTGTTAGGCTTAGTTCTTAATGCACAGTCTGTGTTAGGCTTAGTTCTTCATGAACGGTCCTTGTTAGGCTTAGTTCTTCATGCACAGTCCCTGTTAGGCTTAGTTCTTCATGAACAGCCTGTGTTAGGCTTAGTTCGTCATGCACAGTCCTTGTTAGGCTTAGTTCTTCATGCACAGTCCTTGTTAGGCTTAGTTCTTCATGAACAGTCCGTTTTAGGCTTAGTTCTTCATGCACAGTCCCTGTTAGGCTTAGTTCTTCATGCACAGTCCCTGTTAGGCTTAGTTCTTCATGCACAGTCCGTGTTAGGCGTAGTTCTTCATGCACAGTCCTTGTTAGGCTTAGTTCTTCATACACTGTCCATGTTAGGCTTAGGTCTTCATAAACTGTCCCTGTTAGGCATAGGTCTTCATAAACTGTCCCTGTTAGGCTTAGTTCTTCATGCACAGTCCTTGTTAGGCTTAGTTCTTCATGCACAGTCCTTGTTAGGCTTAGTTCTTCATGAACAGCCTGTGTTAGGCTTAGTCCTTCATGCACAGTCATTGTTAGGCTTAGTTCTTCATGCACAGTCCGTGTTAGGCTTAGTTCTAAATGAACAGTCCGTGTTAGGCTTAGTTCTTCAATCACAGTCCTTGTTAGGCTTAGTTCTTCATGCACAGTCCTTGTTAGGCTTAGTTCTTCATGAACAGCCTGTGTTAGGCTTAGTTCTTCATGCACAGTCCTTGTTAGGCTTAGTTCTTCATGCACAGTCCTTGTTAGGCTTAGTTCTTCATGAACAGCCTGTGTTAGGCTTAGTTCGTCATGCACAGTCCTTGTTAGGCTTAGTTCTTCATGCACAGTCCTTGTTAGGCTTAGTTCTTCATGAACAGTCCGTTTTAGGCTTAGTTCTTCATGCACAGTCCCTGTTAGGCTTAGTTCTTCATGCACAGTCCCTGTTAGGCTTAGATCTTCATACAAAGTCCGTGTTAGGCGTAGTTCTTCATGAACAGTCCCTGTTAGGCTCGTTCTTAATTCACAGTCCCTGTTAGGCTTAGTTCTTTATGCACAGTCCCTGTTAGGCTTAGTTCTTCATTCACAGTCCCTGTTAGGCTTAGTTCTTCATGCACAGTCCCTGTTAGGCTTAGTGCTTCATGCACAGTCCATGTTAGGCTTAGTGCTTCATGCACAGTCCATGTTAGGCTTAGTTCTTCATGCACAGTCCATGTTAGGCTTAGTTCTTCATGCACAGTCCCTGTTAGGCTTAGTTCTTCATGAACAGTCTGTGTTAGGCTTAGTTCTTAATGCACAGTCTGTGTTAGGCTTAGTTCTTCATGAACGGTCCTTGTTAGGCTTAGTTCTTCATGCACAGTCCTTGTTAGGCTTAGTTCTTCATGAACAGCCTGTGTTAGGCTTAGTTCTTCATGCACAGTCCTTGTTAGGCTTAGTTCTTCATGCACAGTCCTTGTTAGGCTTAGTTCTTCATGAACAGTCCGTTTTAGGCTTAGTTCTTCATGCACAGTCCCTGTTAGGCTTAGTTCTTCATGCACAGTCCCTGTTAGGCTTAGATCTTCATACAAAGTCCGCGTTAGGCGTAGTTCTTCATGAACAGTCCCTGTTAGGCTCGTTCTTAA
This sequence comes from Brachymystax lenok tsinlingensis, assembly GCA_030435695.1. Lineage (NCBI taxonomy): Eukaryota > Metazoa > Chordata > Actinopteri > Salmoniformes > Salmonidae > Brachymystax > Brachymystax lenok. The sequence continues at coordinate 27,109,174 of CM059800.1, read as the reverse complement.
TTCACAGTCCCTGTTAGGCTTAGTTCTTTATGCACAGTCCCTGTTAGGCTTAGTTCTTCATTCACAGTCCCTGTTAGGCTTAGTTCTTCATGAACAGTCCGTGTTAGGCTTAGTTCTTCATGAACAGTCCGTGTTAGGCTTAGTTCTTCATGAACAGTCCGTGTTAGGCTTAGTTCTTCATGAACAGTCCGTGTTAGGCTTAGTTCTTCATGCGCAGTCCCTGTTAGGCTTAGTTCTTCATGAACAGTCCGTTTTAGGCTTAGTTCTTCATGCACAGTCCCTGTTAGGCTTAGTTCTTCATGCACAGTCTGTGTTAGGCTTAGTTCTTCATGCACAGTCCGTGTTAGGCTTAGTTCTTCATGAACAGTCCCTGTTAGGCTTAGTTCTTCATGAACAGTCCGTGTTAGGCTTAGTTCTTCATGCACAGTCCGTGTTAGGCTTAGTTCTTCATGCACAGTCCCTGTTAGGCTTAGTTCTTCATGCACAGTCCGTGTTAGGCGTAGTTCTTCATGCACAGTCCTTGTTAGGCTTAGTTCTTCATACACTGTCCATGTTAGGCTTAGGTCTTCATAAACTGTCCCTGTTAGGCATAGGTCTTCATAAACTGTCCCTGTTAGGCTTAGTTCTTCATGCACAGTCCTTGTTAGGCTTAGTTCTTCATGCACAGTCCTTGTTAGGCTTAGTTCTTCATGAACAGCCTGTGTTAGGCTTAGTCCTTCATGCACAGTCATTGTTAGGCTTAGATCTTCATGCACAGTCCGTGTTAGGCTTAGTTCTAAATGAACAGTCCGTGTTAGGCTTAGTTCTTCAATCACAGTCCTTGTTAGGCTTAGTTCTTCATGCACAGTCCTTGTTAGGCTTAGTTCTTCATGAACAGCCTGTGTTAGGCTTAGTTCGTCATGCACAGTCCTTGTTAGGCTTAGTTCTTCATGCACAGTCCTTGTTAGGCTTAGTTCTTCATGAACAGTCCGTTTTAGGCTTAGTTCTTCATGCACAGTCCCTGTTAGGCTTAGTTCTTCATGCACAGTCCCTGTTAGGCTTAGATCTTCATACAAAGTCCGCGTTAGGCGTAGTTCTTCATGAACAGTCCCTGTTAGGCTCGTTCTTAATTCACAGTCCCTGTTAGGCTTAGTTCTTTATGCACAGTCCCTGTTAGGCTTAGTTCTTCATTCACAGTCCCTGTTAGGCTTAGTTCTTCATGCACAGTCCCTGTTAGGCTTAGTGCTTCATGCACAGTCCATGTTAGGCTTAGTGCTTCATGCACAGTCCATGTTAGGCTTAGTTCTTCATGCACAGTCCATGTTAGGCTTAGTTCTTCATGCACAGTCCCTGTTAGGCTTAGTTCTTCATGAACAGTCTGTGTTAGGCTTATTTCTTAATGCACAGTCCCTTTTAGGCTTAGTTCTTCATGAACGGTCCTTGTTAGGCTTAGTTCTTCATGCACAGCCGGTGTTAGGCGTAGTTCTTCCTACACAGTCCCTGTTAGGCTTAGTTCTTCATACACAGTCTGTGTTAGGCTTAGTTCTTCATACACAGTCTGTGTTAGGCTTAGTTCTTCATGCACAGTCCCTGTTAGGCTTAGTTCTTCATGAACAGTCCGTGTTAGGCTTAGTTCTTCATGAACAGTCCGTGTTAGGCTTAGTTCTTCATGAACAGTCCGTGTTAGGCTTAGTTCTTCATGCACAGTCCGTGTTAGGCTTAGTTATTCATTCACAGTCCGTGTTAGGCTTAGTTCTTCATTCACAGTCCGTGTTAGGCTTAGTTCTTCATGAACAGTTCGTGTTAGGCTTAGTTCTTCATGCACGGTCCCTGTTAGTCTTAGTTCTTCATGCACAGTCCTTGTTAGGCTTAGATCTTCATACAAAGTCCGTGTTAGGCGTAGTTCTTCATGAACAGTCCCTGTTAGGCTCGTTCTTAATTCACAGTCCCTGTTAGGCTTAGTTCTTTATGCACAGTCCCTGTTAGGCTTAGTTCTTCATTCACAGTCCCTGTTAGGCTTAGTTCTTCATGCACAGTCCCTGTTAGGCTTAGTGCTTCATGCACAGTCCATGTTAGGCTTAGTGCTTCATGCACAGTCCATGTTAGGCTTTGTTCTTCATGCACAGTCCATGTTAGGCTTAGTTCTTCATGCACAGTCCCTGTTAGGCTTAGTTCTTCATGAACAGTCTGTGTTAGGCTTAGTTCTTAATGCACAGTCCCTTTTAGGCTTAGTTCTTCATGAACGGTCCTTGTTAGGCTTAGTTCTTCATGCACAGTCCCTGTTATGCTTAGTGCTTCATGCACAGTCCATGTTAGGCTTAGTGCTTCATGCACAGTCCATGTTAGGCTTTGTTCTTCATGCACAGTCCATGTTAGGCTTAGTTCTTCATGCACAGTCCCTGTTAGGCTTAGTTCTTCATGAACAGTCTGTGTTAGGCTTAGTTCTTAATGCACAGTCCCTTTTAGGCTTAGTTCTTCATGAACGGTCCTTGTTAGGCTTAGTTCTTCATGCACAGTCCCTGTTAGGCTTAGTTCTTCATGCACAGCCGGTGTTAGGCGTAGTTCTTCCTACACAGTCCCTGTTAGGCTTAGTTCTTCATACACAGTCTGTGTTAGGCTTAGTTCTTCATACACAGTCTGTGTTAGGCTTAGTTCTTCATGCACAGTCCCTGTTAGGCTTAGTTCTTCATGAACAGTCCGTGTTAGGCTTACTTCTTCATGCACAGTCCATGTTAGGCTTAGTTCTTCATGCACAGTCCCTGTTAGGCTTAGTTCTTCATGCACAGTCCCTGTTAGGCTTAGTTCTTCATGCACAGTCCATTTTAGGCTTAGGTCTTCATGCACAGTCTGTGTTAGGCTTAGTTCTTCATGCACAGTCCCTGTTAGGCTTAGTTCTTCATGCACAGTCCCTGTTAGCTTTATGCACTGCATATGGCCCCCGAGTAGTGAAGCGGTCTAAGGCACTGCATCTCAGTGCAAGAGGTGTCACTATAGTTCCTGGTTTGAATCCAGGCTGTATCACACCCGGGCGTGATTGGGAGTCCCATAGGGTGCCGCACAATTGGCCCAGCATCGTCCAGGTTTGGTCGGGGCAGACCGTCATTGTAAATAAGAATTTGTTCTCAACTGGCTTGCCTAGTTAAATAATGGTTTAAAAAATTGCAATAATTTTTAAAAGCATTCTGTATGAACTCTGAATGCGTTAAGAAGTCAACATGTTGGTACCTTTTAAATAAAGTATAACTATTATTTGTACCCATCTTTGAACTATTGCATGACATCACATGTTAAGTATGTTTCACATAATGTACTATGATGTTAGGTAAATAAACCTCAACCTGAAGCTGAACCCAGAGTGGCAGAGCGTTAGGAGGTGAACAGGTGGACAGCAAATGAAAGGTGTTAATATGGAAGTTAATATGAGACTTAATAACAGGAACAGCTCCAGGGCCTTTCTCTCTTTCTACAGCCACATGACTCCTGGGTTGTATTAATCAGGCACCAAACGGAAGAAAACAGACTGAAACAGGGAGGGACTACCTACATGTGTCCAATAAGAAATGCTTGTTTTAGTTTTCTGTTGCAAAACATTTTGCTGCAGTTTGTACTATTGAATACGACCCTGAGCTGCTGCTGCTGCTAGGGTGTTGTTTAAAAGGCTTCACAGGTAAACGTCCTTATTACCCAGAACTACCAGTCATTTATGTAGCTGTGAATGACTGGCAGGGCTAATAGCTAATATCTGCCTACGTCCCAAATAGCATCCTATTCCCTACATAGTGCATTACTTTTGACAAGTGGTCAAAAGTAGTGCACTAGATAGGGAATAGGGTGGGACACAGTCGCTGTGTATCTGACCTTGGCTGACCTTGGCTTTAGCCTGAAGACAAAAACACCCCAGGAGCAGCACGTGTTTCTAATAGCAGATTAGGGATAGTCTAATAACTGATGACAGCTAGGAGATTTATCACAGGCTATATATATATTGCTATTCAATTGCTACAACATAGGACCTTCATTTTAGCCACAGCAGGAAAGTAATTCTACTGTAACAGGAAATGTGAATTATTATCTGGATTATAATTAATGAATATTTTTGTAGGGGTTTAGATACATTAGTCGTGGAGAAAATCAAGTCTGAAATTTCAGAGTACAAATTACAAACTTCAGAAGCCTCAAACACACAAAATGTCCTGCACAGCATGAAAGTAATACTGCAACAGGGTAATCAAGTTAAAGCTGCAATATGTAACTTTTTGGGCTACCTGACCTAAGTTATAGATCTCTAATTCTCAGTGAAAGCACATCCAAGAAGCGGTAGATCTGTTCTAGGTGCAGTATTTTTATGCTTCCCTTCTTAAGTTAAATTTTATGTTGAAAATACAATATTTTTGGTTATTGAAAATATATTTCACAGCGGTTTAGATGGTACAATAATTCTCTACATTAAACATTGCATGTTTTGTCACATAAACTGAAATTAGGCAAACTATTTGAATTTTAGCAACCTGGAAATGGCATAGCTATTTCTGCATATTGCACCTTTAAGATCCTACATCTGTATATTGATTGTGCTAATGAAGTATGGCATGTTCTTCATAGGGAGACCCAGGTTCTCTGAATAGATAGAGGAAAGCCTTTCCCATACGTCCTACCTAGCACAAGGGGCCTATTTCATCAAACCTAATAACCAGGTTTCAGGAACCATACCATACAATAAAATACAATACTGTACATAACAACAGCGCTATATGAATCCATCTAGTAACCATGTCACCATAGGGGTCTCACTTTAAGCTGATGTAACAGTAGTATGCCCTCCTTCCTGTCCCTTGATTTTGATCTTAACCTTGTTACGATAAGACAGCAAGGAAATGGGCCTAGGCATGGCCGTGAGATCCGAAGAGCACAGGTAATAATAATAATAATGGTTGATAATTGTATAACAGGAAATGGGCCTAGGCATGGCCGTGAGATCCGAAGAGCACAGGTAATAATAATGGTTGATAATGGTATAACAGGAAATGTACCTAGGCATGGCGGTGAGATCCGAAGAGCACAAGTAATAATAATAATGGTTGATAATGGTATAACAGGAAATGGGCCTAGGCATGGCCGTGAGATCCGAAGAGCACAGGTAATAATAATAATAATGGTTGATAATGGTATAACAGGAAATGGACCTAGGCATGGAGGCGAGATCCGAAGAACACAGGTAATAATAATAATGGTTGATAATGGTAGATGACAGTCCAGGTCCAGAGTTCAGATAATAATAATTAACGGTGGCAAACTCCCGCTCACCTCCCTTACTGACTGCATCTCGGAAATAAAAACCTGGTTTTCCCAAAACTTCCTCAAATTAAACAGTAATAAAACTGAGGTTCTCCTTATTGGCACTAAATCTACTTTATCCAAAACCGACAGTTTTTCTCTTAATATTGATAACTCCTCCGTTTCACCCTCCCCACAGGTTAAGAGTCTGGGTGTCATCCTTGACAGCTCATTATCTTTTCAATCGCACATGAATAACATTACATGGTCTGCCTATTTCCATCTACGAAACATCAATCGACTCCGTCCCTCCCTTACCCCCCATACTGCCGCCGTCCTTGTCCACAGTCACTTCCCGTTTGGACTACTGCAACTCTCTCCTTTTTGGCCTCCCTCATAAATCCCTCCATAAACTTCAACTGGTCCAGAATTCAGCTGCCCGCATCATTACTCGAACCCCCTCCATTCATCACATCACTCCTGTTCTCCAACAGCTTCACTGGCTCCCGGTCCAGTTCCGTATCCAATTCAAAGTCCTTCTGTTAACATTCAAGTCCATCCATAAACTCGCCCCCCCATATTTGTCTGATCTCCTCCAGGGTCCAACTTCCACCCGCTCCCACCCGCTCCCATCCTCTTCCTCCATACACCTGTCTGTCCCCCCCGCCCGTCTCACCACTATGGGGAGCAGAGCATTCAGCCGCTCTGCTCCCCGTCTCTGGAACTCATTACCATCCCAACTCAGAAACATCGATTCATTTTCCCATTTCAAATCACAACTCAAAACACACCTGTTTAAAACTGCCTATCTCACTTTTTTAATGCTGTTCTATGCTTTTAAATGTCTTATGTTTCCCTGTACGGTGTCCTTGAGTAAAGTAAATGTATTATTATTATTATTATTAAATAAACAAATGATCCTTGACTAGTCTCTCAAAGCACTTCATGAAGACAGAGGTGAGTGCTACGGGATGATAGTCATTTAGTTCAGTTACCTTTGCTTTCGTGGGTACAGGGACAATGGTGGCCATCTTGAAGCATGTGGGAAAAACAGCCTGTAAAGGGAGAGACTGAATATATCGGTGAACACACCAGCCAGCTGGTCTACGCATGCTCTGAGGACACAGCTAGGGATATCATCTGGGCCGGCAGCCTTGCGAGGGTTTACACGCTTAAATGTCTTACTCATGTTGGCCATGGAGAAGGAGAGCCCACAGTCCTTGATAGCGGGCCGTGTCGGTGGCACTGTATTATCCTCAAAGCGAGCGAAGAAGGTGTTCAGCCTGTCCGGAAGCAAGATATCGGTGTCCGCGACATGGCTAGTTTTCCCTTTATAATCCGTAATTGTCTGTAGACCCTGTCACATATGTCTTGTGTCTGAGTCATTGAACTGGGACTCAACTTTGTCCCTTAACCAACGTTTAGCCTTCTTGATTGCTTTGCGGAGGGAATAACTACACTGTTTGTATTCTTCCATACTCCCAGTCTTCTTGCCCTGGTTAAATGCAGTGGTTCAGGCTTTTGGTTTTGCGCGAATGCTCCCATTTATCCACGGTTTCTGGTTGGGGTAGGTTTTAATAGTCACTGTGGGTACAACATCTCCTATGCACTTCCTGATAAACTCATTCACCGTATCGGTATATGTGTCGATACTATTTTCTGAAGCTACTCTGAGCATATCCCAGTCCGCGTGATCAAAACAATCTTGAAGCATGGATACCGATTGTTCAGACCAGCGTTGAATAGTCCTCACCACGGTGCTTCCTGTTTGAGTTTCTGCTTATATTAGGGGAGAAGCAAGATGGAATCGTGGTCCGATTTGCCAAATGGAGGGCGGGGGAGGGCCTTATATGCTTTCTGGAAGGTAGCATATTAACGGTTGAGGGTTTTAGCAGCACGAGTACAACAATCAATATGTTGATAGAATGTCAGGAGCCTTTTCCTCAAATTTGCTTTGTTAAAATCCCCAGCTACAATAAATGCAGCCTCAGGATATGTGGTTTCCAGTTTCATAAAGTCCAGTGAAGTTCTTTGAGGGCCATCGTGGTATGCGTTTTAGTCCATATATCAGTAATACATCAATCACTTCAATGTTAGTATTCAAGACTACAAGTGATTGAATAGATGTGTGAATTGTTTTAGCGTCTATTTTGTAGACACAGGAAGCATTAATAATACAGTAAACTGTAGATTTGTTTAAATAAAGTAGTTTTTATTTGACATGATTTATTCCAACAGCAATGAGTTGTCTCTTCCTCTGGCTCTGAGCAACAGGTGAGTAGATACACCGTCATCAGTCATCATGACATACGCACACAAACATACACGCATGATCACACACACACACATGTGTGCACAGACACATACACACACAAGCATGTGCACACACACACACAAGAAAATATTTCTAAACAAAGGCACGTAAACCCATAGGTCACAGTAAGGCAGATTCACAGCACTGAGATGAACATTCTGAGATGAACATTCTGTTTCTGTCTGGGTGAGGGCTCTCTCCTCTGTTCCTAGGAGTGAGGAAGAGTGAGGAGGATGGTGTGGAGGAGTGAGAATGGGTGAGGAGGAGGATGGGTGAGTAGATAAAGGAGAGGAAGGAGGGGGTAGGAACTGTTAGGAGGGGTGAGAGAGGTACTCTTGTGCAAGGGGGGAGGGGTGAGAGAGGGACTCCTGTGCAAGGGAGGAGGGGTGAGAGAGGAGTGAGGGGAGGATGGGTGAGGAGGGATGAGACTGTGCAGGGTAGGAGGTGTGAGGAAGGGTGAGGCGTGTGCAGGGGATGAGGGGAGAGGAGTGAGGCGTGTGCAGTGTGGATGAACACTCCTCCGCCATCATTATCCCAGTAACCTTTCCCTCAGCAGACAGCCAGTGACAGACTCTCCCAACGTTAAAAACCTTTGTCTCAGAGATGACAGCCTCCTCTCCCTTTAACCTCCCCTCCTCTCCCTCTCCTCGCCTCTCCTCTCTACTCTTTTCTCTTCTCTTCTCTCATCAACAGTACATAAATACAGTACTCACTCTGAAGACCATTGTTGCATTGATTAGAAACAGTTCCGTACACCATGTCCAGATAAATCACAGTTTAGATATAGTATCTCTCTGTCAGGTCAGTAGGTTTACAAAAGAACAGGACACACATGTAATGCACTAGTCATCATCATTATCATTATCATGATCAATGTTATCATCATCATCAATGCTATCCTCATTATCATCATCGATGTTATCATCATCGTCATTATCATCATCATTATCATCATCAATGTTATCCTCATTATCATCATCATCATCATCATCATCATCATCATCATCATCATCATCATCATCATCAATGTTATCCTCATTATCATCATTATCATTAGCATCATCATCATCATTATCAATGTTATCCTCAGTTGCATCATTATCATTATCATCACCATCATAATTATCATCATCATCATCATCATCATCATCACCACAACTATCATCATCATTATCACCATCATCAATGTTATCCTCATTATCATTATCATCACCATCATAATTATCGTCCATCATCATCATCATCATCATCATCATCATCATCATCAATGTTACCCTCATTATCATCATCACCATCATCATCATCATCATCAATGTTATCAGCATTATCATCATCACCATCATCATCATCATCCAGGCTGTATCACATCCGGCCGTGATTGGGAGTCCCCCGGGTTTGGCCGGGGTAGGTCGTCATTGTAAATAAGAATTTGTTCTTAACTGACTTGCCTAGTTAAATAAATGTTAAATAAAAAATAAATAATCATCATTGTATCATCCTCCTTCTCTTCCTCATCTTTGCCATCATCAACCTTATTAACATCATCAGTTTGAAACTGAGAACAATGTTGGTCAGTCAATATTAGTCTTACTGTAATTTAACAATCTTGTTCTATAGGACCGTCCTAAATGAACTACACAGCAATCCATTAGGATGACGGGCAGCACTTTGATGGTTGATTAGCTCTGGTATGGTATCCTTGTATTACCCTGTTTCCATCCGTACATTGTTGTCTTGTGTAGAGCAGAGCCATGTGAAAGATGGGATCCTCTCCTCCATGTTACTCCTGTCTGAATCCGGATCAGGATTAGTCCTTTCTCATCTTTCTCCAAATGAATCACTAGATGGGTGGTTTTCCCTGAGACCTCCATCTTGCCGCAGGCATGGTTCTCTGTTGCCTCTAACCAGGCTCAATACCAACTCACATGTTACCCATGTGGAAAGCATTGTCTTTCCACAGGTGGCATCAGTCCTACGTGACGCTGTAGTCCCTCGAACGACGGCTTCAACTTCAGTTAATTCATTCCAGTTTTCAGCGGCTGGGTGGGATCTAATGTGTGTGTGTGTGTTTTCTGCGTGCGAGTGCATGAATGCATACTCGTTCCTGTGTGCATGCTTGTGTACGTGCATACGTGTCTCTGCAGTCAATGTATGTGATGTGTGTATCCTTCTATGTTAGGTCAGTGCGTATTCAAATGTCCCTTTCTCCAGACCCTCTATCCCGTCAGACCAGTTGGAGGAGGGCATGCTGCTGTAGGGGTCCAGAAGGATCCTGAAACACCGGACTATGAGCAGACCCAGGACCAGCAGCAACATCCCTATGAAGGCAAATGCTGCCTTCTGCTCCGACAGGATCAAGGAGTTGAGTAGCATTTCACTGTCACTCATAGCAGTCGGGGAGTGGTTATAGTGGAGGCTACACATGGGTGGTGTTCACTAGCACCAAACGGAAGAAAACAAACTGAAACAGGGAGGGACTACCTGGACTTGTCCAATGAGAAACGCTTGTTTTTGTTTTCCATTTTGCTACAGTGTGCACTAATGAATGTGACCCTGGTGAACACACACTCATAGCAGGAAGCTATCTTCACATGGTGAACACACGCCCAGATGGTGTGAAGCCTGCATGCCACCTAGAGAGAGAGAGAGAGTTGGTGCTGTGTTGGAGTCGTTTACCTTAGATTGTTCACTGTATATCTGCATGGTTTGTCAAATATAAATAATTTACTATGGCAACTGTACATATAGAAACCACCCAATGGACATCCATATGATTGAACTGAATGAAATAAAACATTAATAAATAGTCATCTATAAATAGCTCCTCTGTAAATATATAATCAAACATAATGTTAAAACATCCACACGCTCCAGCTTCTCTGTTCATTGTACACATAACTGAAGACGGCAGACCGCTAACATGGACATACACATCAGAGAGACAGAGAGAGGAAGACAGACAGAGATACGACAATCCAACGTTCCGTCATAACGTCCAAAATATTAACATACGGTTCAAAGCTTATGTCGAATTCAATTCAAGTTATTCTCCGTTAATGCCGTAACTAAATGAAAATGCATCATGGCATAAACCATATAAGCGATAGGATATCAAACAAAAACCTGACATCACACATGCATTGTGATGCATAATATAATAAGGAGATAACCTCTGTACCTGTTGCTTGTTGTGAGTAGCAGCTGGCCAGATGGTGTAATCTCATCACAAAAGGAGGTGATGGTGACTGACAACACATGATAACAGAAAGGAGAAAAGACAGAGCAGTCCTCATTCCTCACAGACCTCTCATACGATCCGATACCAAGACTAGCCTCTTTCTGCCTGGGGGATGACTGAGCAGCAGGTGGCAAGAGAGAGAGGGGTTGGGGAGAGGGAGAGAGAGAGAGAGCAGGAGAGAAGAACAGTGGGAGAGAGGGATATATGAGAGAATGAGAAACAGAGAGGGATCAGAGAGAGAGTGGGAGAAGATAGTGGGAGGGAGAGTGTAAGAGAATGAGAGTTATAGCAAAAGAGAGAGGGGGGAGAGAGAGAGGGAGGGAGGGAGGGAGAGATAGAGGGGGAGGGAGAAAAGAGAGAGAGGGAGGGAGAAAAGGAGAGAGAGAGAGAGATAGACGATGTGCTGTTGACAGATGATGTGATGTGGTTGGGTAGAGATGAGGAAGGCAGCAGGAAGGCAGGCAGCTCACTGTCGTGACATTCTTTCCGACCTGTTGCTGCTGTTTCTGTTTCTGTCTCTACTGGAGAACTGCTGTTTCCTAGAGCACGCAGCGCACACACACACACAGCCCTCCCTCCCTCCGTCCATCACTCCATCTACCTGTAAATCTATCTCTCCATCCATAGTCCTCTCATTAGATACACAAGACTAACCCCCATCTGCTGGTCAGATGGCTCAGCATCAGGTTCGTTGCCTCCTCCTCCTCCTCTTCATTATCATTCTGTCTCTCTACCTCTCCCTCCAAAAGCACGTTCCTCCCTCTTGCTGCATGGCAACCATTTGTTAGTCTCACACAGCCAGTCAGTCTGCTGTTTCTCTCTGTCTTTCTCACTCACACAGACACACACAAACACACATATTCCCTCCCTCTGCTGCACTAGTACTGGGACTGCAGAACACAGCAACAACCCTCCTCTCCCTCCTCCTCTTTCTCCACCACCGCTTCTCCCCCCCTCTTTTCCCACTCCTTCTCCTCTTCTTTATTTGTATTTGTATTTTCTAGATCCCTCCGAATATGAGGAATGTGATGGTTTTGCCTGCAGGCCCCTCCAGCTTCTGATCTCTATAGGTACTGCTCTGTTATTGCTGCAGGATATACTGCTACACTATGAAGCCATATTCACCCTGCAGGTATACTGCTACACTATGAAGCCATATTCACCCTGTAGGTATACTGCTACACTATGAAGCCATATTCACCCTGTAGGTATACTGCTACACTATGAAGCCATATTCACCCTGTAGGTATACTGCTACACTATGAAGCCATATTCACCCTGTAGGTATACTGCTATACTATAAAGCCATATTCCACCTGTAAGTATACTGCTACACTATGAAGCCATATTCACCCAGTTGTTATGCCGCTACATAAGCCAGTCTCCACCCCAATGGGTTTTATAATATGTAGTATAATTGGTGCTACTGTTGGCTGGCTGAAACAGCCCATCTAATTAAACACTCATTACCAGACTCTGCCTGATGACAGAGGGATGTGGGATGTAGGAATGGAGGGATGAATTTATGAAGGAATGGCAAGGTGGAGGAACAGGGGATGTAGGGATAAAGGGATGGGCTTGTTTACTTAGAGTAGAATCACTGTTATCAGATTCGTCATCTGGAATGTGCTTCACCCGCATGTGAATCTTTGACATTAGAATTACCCTCTGTGTACAACGTAAAACACCAAATAATGCTTAATTAGGCCGATACCCGCCAGAAAAGAGATGTTAATTTCTACAACCACCTAAAAGGAAGCGATTCCCAAACCTTCCATAATAAAGCCACCGCCTACAGAGAAATTAACCTGGAGAAGAGCCCCCTAAGCAAGCCGGTCCTGGGACTCTGTTCACAAACAGACCCCACAGAGCCCCAGGACAGAAACACATTTAGACCCAACCAAATCATGAGAAAACAAAAAGATAATTACTTGACATATTGAAAGAATTTACAAAAGAACTAGAATGCTATTTGGCCCTAAACAGAGAGTACACAGTGGCAGAAAACCAAAATTAAGGAAATCTTTGACTATGTACAGACTCAGTGAGCATAGCCTTGCTATTGAGAAAGGCCGCCGAAAGCAGACCTGGCTCTCAAGAGAAGACTTGCACACTGCCCACAAAATGAGGTGGAAACTGAGATGCACTTCCTCACCTCCTGCCAAATGTATGACCATATTAGAGACACATATTTCCCTCAGATTACACAGACTCACAAAGAATTCGAAATCAAAATTGGATTTGTTTAACTCCCCATATCTATTGGGTGAAATACCACAGTGTGCAATCACAGCAGCAAGATTTGTGACCTGTTGCCACAAGAAAAGGGCAACCAGTGAAGAACAAACACCATTGTAAATACAACCTATATTTGTTTATTTCTTTTCCTTTTGTACTTTAACTATTTGCACATCATTACAACACAGTATATAGACATGATATGACATGATATGACATTTGAAATGTCTTTATTATTTTGTAACTTTAGTGAGTGTAATGTTTAATGTACATTTGATATTGTTTATTTCACTTTTGTTTATTATCTATTTCACTTGCTTTGGCAATGTAAACATATGTTTCCCATTCCAATAAAGTCCCTTGAATTGAAATTGAATTGAGTGTCTTTATCAGAGAGAGCTGGACAGCAGGTCACTAGAGAACACTGACATAATCAACAGTAAAACAATCACTGCAGCATCACGTGCTGCTTCTTACAATACTACAGTGCCTTGCAAATGTATTCACCCCCCTTGGCGTTTTTCCTATTTTGTTGCATTACAACCTGTAATTTAAATAGATTTTGATTTTGATTTCATGTAATGGACATACACAAAATAATGCAAATTGGTGAAGTGAAATTTTGGTGAAGTGAAATTACTTGTTTCAAAAAATAAATTAAAAACTATGGAAAAGTGGTGCGCTTATGTTTTCACCCCCTTTGCTATGAATCAATCAATCAAATGCATTTATAAAGCCCTTCTTACATCAGATGATGTCACAGAGTGCTGTACAGAAACCCAGCCTAAAACCCCAAACAGCAAGAAATGCAGGTGTAGAATCACGGTGGATAGGAAAAACTCCATAGAAAGGCCAGAACCTAGGAAGAAACCTAGAGAGGAACCAGGTTATGAGGGGTGGCCAGTCCTCTTCTGGCTGTGCCGGGTGGAGATTATAACAGAACATGGCCAAGATGTTCATATGTTCATAGATGACCAGCAGGGTCAAATAATAATAATCACAGTAGTTGTAGAGGGTGCAACAGGTCAGCAGTTGTCTTTTCATAGCCCCTAAATAAGATCTAGTGCAACCAATTACCTTCAGAAGTCACATAGTTATTTCAATAAAGTCCACCTGTGTGCAATCTACAGTTGAAGTTGGAAGTTTACATACACTTAGGTTGGAGTCATTAAAACTTGTTTTTCAACCACTGCACATGGGGACAAAGATTGTACTTTTTGGAGAAATGTCCTCTGGTCTGATTAAACAAAAATAGAACTGTTTGGCCATAATAAACATCGTTATGTTTGGAGGAAAAAGGGGATGCTTGCAAGCCGAAGAACACCATCCCAACCGTGAAGCACGGGGGTGGCAGCATCATGTTGTGGTGGTGCTTTGCTGCAGGAGGGACTGGTGCACTTCACAAAATTGATGGCATCATGAGGGAGGAAAATTCTGTGGATATATTGAGGCAACATCTCAAGACATCAGTCAGGAAGTTAAAACTTGGTCGCAAATGGGTTTTCCAAATGGACAGTGAGCCCAAGCATACTTCCAAAGTTGTGGCAAAATGGCTTAAGGACAACAAAGTCAAGGTATTGGAGTGGCCATCACAAAGCCCTGACCGGCCTAAGAACAGTGGGTTAACTGCCTTGTTCAGGGGCTTGTCAGCTCAGGGATTTGAACTTGCAACCTTTCGGTTACCAGTCCCACGCTCTAACCACTAGGCTACACTGCCACCCCACAATGACCCTATGCATACTGTTAAGCAACACTCAAGTGGTTTAAGGGGAAACATTTAAATGTCTTGGAATGGCCTAGTCAAAGCCTAGACCTCAATCCAATTGAGAATCTGTGCTATGACTTAAAGATTGCTGTACACCAGCGGAACCCATCCAACTTGAAGGATTTTTTTTGCATTGAAGAATGGGCAAAAATCCCAGTGGCTAGATATGTCAAGCTTATAGAGACATACCCCAAGAGACTTGCAGGGGGTCTTCAAAGGGGTAGGCATGTTGTGTAAATGAAATGATACAACCCCCCCCAAATACATTTTAATTCCAGGTTGTAAAGCAACAAAATAGGAAAAATGCCAAGTGGGGTGAATACCTTCGAAAGCCACTGTATGCATGTTATCATGCTCTGCCTTTCTTCTCCAGGTCATTAGGCTATTGTACAAGAGAGAATGTGCTCCCACTCAACTTTTACCCAGTAAATTACCTTTGGGGCTTGAGTAGGCTACTGTATCACATCCTTAATCTGTGTGACCAAACCTTCACTGCTGTTCCCGTTTTAAGATGTCACTTTTTGATAACACTGCATATTGTAGCCTACTCCAGGAAAGTCCAAAGTAATTGTAAAATATACAGTGTCTGTAAAATGTATATACAGTGGGGCAAAAAAGTATTTAGTCAGCCACCAATTGTGCAAGTTCTCCAACTTAAAAAGATGAGAGAGGCCTGTAATTTTCATCATAGGTACACTTCAACTATGACAGACGAAATGAGAAAAAGAAATCCCGAAAATCACATTGTAGGATTTTTAATTTATTTATTTGCAAATTATGGTGGAAAATAAGTATTTGGTCAATAACAAAAGTTTATCTCAATACTTTGTTATATACCCTTTGTTGGCAATGACAGAGGTCAAACGTTTTCTGTAAGTCTTCACAAGGTTTTCACACACTGTTGCTGGTATTTTGGCCCATTCCTCCATGCAGATCTCCTCTAGAGCAGTGATGTTTTGGGGCTGCCGCTGGGCAACACAGACTTTCAACTCCCTCCAAAGATGTTCTATGGGGTTGAGATCTGGAGACTGGCTAGGCCACTCCAGGACCTTGAAATGCTTCTTACGAAGCCACTCTTTCGTTGCCCGGGCGGTGTGTTTGGGATCATTGTCATGCTGAAAGACCCAGCCACGTTTCATCTTCAATGCCCTTGCTGATGGAAGGAGGTTTTCACTCAAAATCTCATGATACATGGCCCCATTCATTCTTTCCTTTACACGGATCAGTCGTCCTGGTCCCTTTGCAGAAAAACAGCCCCAAAGCATGATGTTTCCACCCCCATGCTTCACAGTAGGTATGGTGTTCTTTGGATGCAACTCAGCATTCTTTGTCCTCCAAACACGACGAGTTGAGGTTTTACCAAAAAGTTATATTTTGGTTTCATCTGACCATATGACATTCTCCCAATCCTCATCTGGATCATCCAAATGCTCTCTAGCAAACTTCAGACGGGCCTGAACATGTACTGGCTTAAGCAGGGGGACACGCCTGGCACTGCAGGATTTGAGTCCCTGGCGGCGTAGTGTGTTACTGATGGTAGGCTTTGTTACTTTGGTCCCAGCTCTCTGCAGGTCATTCACTAGGTCCCCGTGTGGTTCTGGGATTTTTGCTCACCGTTCTTGTGATCATTTTGACCCCACGGGTGAGATCTTGCGTGGAGCCCCAGATCGAGGAAGATTATCAGTGGTCTTGTATGTCTTCCATTTCCTAATAATTGCTCCCACAGTTGATTTCTTCAAACCAAGCTGCTTACCTATTGCAGATTCAGTCTTTCCAACCTGGTGCAGGTCTACAATTTTGTTTCTGGTGTCCTTTGACAGCTCTTTGGTCTTGGCCATAGTGGAGTTTGGAGTGTGACTGTTTGAGGTTGTGGACAGGTGTCTTTTATACTGATAACAAGTTCAAACAGGTGCCATTAATACAGGTAACGAGTGGAGTACAGAGGAGCCTCTTAAAGAAGAAGTTACAGGTCTGTGAGAGCCAGAAATCTTGCTTGTTTGTATGTGACCAAATACTTATTTTCCACCATAATTTGCAAATAAATTAATAAAAAATCCTACAATGTGATTTTCTGGATTTTTTTTCCTCATTTTGTCTGTCATAGTTGAAGTGTACCTATGATGAAAATTACAGGCCTCTCTCATCTTTTTAAGTGAGAGAACTTGCACAATTGGTGGCTGACTAAATACTTTTTTTGCCCCACTGTAGGTTCAGAACTTTTGTGAAATAGCACAGTTAAAAATATATGGTAAATAGAAATCAAATTGTATGGACATCAGAAATAGAGGAAGGGCAGGACTAAAAACAAACAAAATATAACTATTGTAAAATAGATTGTCTGTAAAATGTACACAGTATGTATGAGCTGGAAGTAGAAGCCTAAGTGTTATTGTTTATAAGTTTACTCCAATTAGAGGTGGGGTGGTAGGGTTTGCAGGAAATAATAAAGGAAAATATACTTTTTAAAATATATATATGTATGTGTATAAGTATGTATGTTTATATATATATGTGGGTTTGTGTCTGTATGTATGTAAATATATATATTTACCCCCCAAAAATATGGGGGATTGGAAAAGATGCAGACAATTACATTGGTGGAAGCTACAATCTATCCACAATATTAAATCTGATCTACCCCCTAAAAAAATATAATAATAATGAAAGTCCTAGGTAATTACAATAGAACATTAGTAGATTGAGATTTGATCGTGCCAGATACCAGATACCTGCAGAATGAGCAGATATTGCATGCACACATAGCATATTATCAGCAGTGGAAATATTGGGTTGTCATCGACGAGATTAATCTCATAATCAGTAGAAAATACATAATATATACAAAAGTATGTGGACACCCATTCAAATTAGTGGATTTGACTATTTCAGTTACACCCGTTGCTGACAGGTATAGAAAATCGAGCACACAGCCATGCAATCTCCATAGACAAACATTGGCAGCCATCTATCCACGGTTTCTGGTTAGCGTAGGTTTTACTGCCAATGTGACCAATAAAATTTGAATGGGCTTACTGAAGAGCTCAGTGACTTTCAACGTGGCATCGTCATAGGATTCCTATTTTCCAACAAGTCAGTTCATCAAACTTCTGCCCTGTTAGAGCTGCCCCGGTAAACTGTAAGTCAAAGTCACCATTATTAGTCAGTTGTACAACCAAATGCCTTCAACCGAAATGTGTCTTCCACATTTAACCCAACCCCTCTGAATCAGAGAGGTGCAGGGGGCTGCCTTAATCGACATCCATGTCTTCGGCGCCCGGGGAACAGTGGGTTAACTGCCTTGTTCAGGGGCAGAACGACAGATCTTTTCCTTGTCAGCTCGGGGATTCGAACTTGCAACCCTCCGGTTACAAGTCCAACACGCTAACCACTAGGCTACCTGCCACCCCTATAAGTGCTGTTATTGTGAAGTGGAAACGTCTAGGAGCAACAACGGCTCAGCCGCCCAGTGGTAAGCCACACAAGCTCACAGAACGGGACCGCCGAGAGATGAAGAGTAAAAAATTGTCTGTCCTTGGTTGCAACACGCAATACCAAGTTCCAATCTGCCTCTGGAAACAACTTCAGCACAATAACTGTTCGTCAGGAGCTTCATGAAATGGGTTTCCATGGCCGAGCAGCCGCGCACAAGCCTAAGATAAATCCAAGATGGCGTAGCAGTCGGACGTGTATTTTGTCTTGTCCCGTGTAAATATCGTTTTTTATAATATTTTTATATATTTTCTTCACATATCTTTTTATATATGCTCTCTAATCTCCCAACAAATGCTAGCTAACGTTAGTATTTAGCTTACTATTGCTAGCGGGCATCAGCTAATCTTTAGCTTGGAAAAGCTTTTCTCTCCATATCTCCGGATTCCTACCGCAAGTTGGACATGTTTCACCTGGATCCTGTAGCTAGCTAGCTGCTACCTGAGTGCCTATCGGCTACCGTCGGTCCCGGAGCACCAACTAGCCTGAAGCTTGCCCGTGCTTGACACATCTCCCGGCTGGCTGAAGAATCCCATCAGCCTCTCCTGGGCTACAACACCGATCCGGACCCGTCTTTACTGCCGGTGCGTAGCCCCACCGGGCCTTCACGACTGGACCACCGACGTTATCTGCCCAAGGGGGTTATTCAACCGGCCCTCCGTCGCGACGTCACCTGAACGCCCATCAGCTAACTGCGGCCTGCTAACGTTTGCTGTCTAGAGCATATCGGCTGCTAGCCAAACAGGTCCATCGGACAATTTCTTGGGCCACTATTACCTATTTTTTTGCCAACTGGCCTGGTCCCCTTCACCACACGGAACCCCACCAACCCATCATGACTGGTCTACCGACGGAAACGCACGAGGAGGCTATAAACAGACTTCCTCCATCCTTGTTAGCCGGCCTGCTAGCCTTTGCTAGCTTGCTATCCCCGGCTAGCTGTCTGAACCGCTGTGTCCCCAACCAGCCTCACTACTAACTGGACCCTTATGATCACTAGGCTAAGCATGCCTCTCCTCAATGTCAATATGCCTTGTCCATTGCTGTTCTGGTTAGTGTTTATTGCCTTATTTCACAGTAGAGCCTCTAGCCCTGCTCAATATACATTATCCAACCCTTTAGTTCCACCACCCACACATGCGATGACATCACCTGGTTTAATTGTTTCTAGAGACAATATCTCTTTCATCACCACCCAATGCCTAAGTTTACCTCCACTGTATTCACGTCCTACCATACCTTTGTCTGTACATTATGCCTTTAATCTATTTTATCGCCCCCTGAAACCTGTTCTTTTCACTCTCTGTTCAGAACGTCCTAGACGACCAGTCATTATAGCCTTTAGCCGTACCCTTATCCTACTCCTCTTCTGTTCCTCTGGTGATATAGAGGTTAATCCAGGCCCTACAGTGCCTAGCTCCACTCCTATTCCCCAGGCGCTATCATTTGTTGACTTCTGCAACCGTAAAAGCCTTGGTTTCATGCATGTCAACATTAGAAGCCTCCTGTCTAAGTTTGTTTTATTCACTGCCCTAGCACACTCTGCCAACCCGGATGTCCTAGCAGTGTCTGAATCCTGGCTTAGGAAGACCACCAATAACGCTGAAATTTCCATCCCTAACTATAACATCTTCAGACAAGATAGAACGGCCAAAGGGGGCGGTGTTGCTATCTACTGCAGAGATAGCCTGCAGAGTTCTGTCTTACTTTCCAGGTCTGTACCCAAACAATTTGAACTTTTACTTTTAAAAATCTGCCTTTCTAGAAACAAGTCTCTCACTGTTGCCGCTTGCTATAGACCCCCCTCTGCCCCTAGCTGTGCTCTGGACACCATATGTGAACTGATTGCCCCCCATCTATCTTCAGAGTTCGTGCTGCTAGGTGACCTAAACTGGGACATGCTTAACACCCCGGCCATCCTACAATCTAAGCTTGATGCCCTAAACCTCACACAAATCATAATTGAACCTACTAGGTACAATCCCAAAGCCGTAAACACGGGCATCCTCATAGATGTCATCCTAACTAACTTGCCCTCCAAATACACCCCTGCTGTTTTCAACCAAGATCTCAGCGATCACTGCCTCATTGCCTGCATCCGTAATGGGTTTGCGGTCAAACGATCTCCCCTCGTTACTGTTAAACGTTCCCTAAAACACTTCAGCGAGCAGGCCTTTCTAATCGACCTGGCCAGGGTATCCTGGAAGGATAATGACCTCATCCCGTCAGTAGAGGATGCCTGGTTGTTCTTTAAAAGTGCCTTCCTCACCATCTTAAATAAGCATGCCCCATTCAAGAAATTTAGAACCAGGAATAGATATAGCCCTTGGTTCTCTCCAGACCTGATTGCCCTTGACCAGCACAAAAACATCCTGTGGCGTTCTGCATTAGCATCGAACAGCCCCCGTGATATGCAACTTTTCAGGGAAGTAAGGAATCAATATACACTGGCAGTTAGGAAAGCCAAGGATAGCTTTTTCAAGCAGACATTTTCCTCCTGTAACACAAACTCCAAAAAGTTCTGGGACACTGTAAAGTCAATGGAGAATAAGGGCACCTCTTCCCAGCTGCCCACTGCATTGAGGATAGGAAATGCTGTCACCACCGATAAACCCACAATAATTGAGAATTTCAATAAGCATTTTTCTACGGCTGGCCATGCTTTCCACCTGGCTACCCCTACCCCAGTCAATAGCCCTGCACCCCCCTCAGTAACTCGCCCAAGCCTCCCCATTTCTCCTTCTCCCAAATCCAGTTAGCTGGTGTTCTGAAAGAGCTGCGAAATCTGGACCCCTACAAATCAGCCGGGCTAGACAATCTGGAACCTTTCTTTTTAAAATTATCTGCCGAAATTGTTGCAACCCCTATTACTAGCCTGTTCAACCTCTCTTTCGTGACGCCTGAGATTCCCAAAGACTGGAAAGCAGCTGCGGTCATCCCCTCTTCAAAGGGGAGACACTCTTGACCCAAACTGCTACAGACCTATATCTATCCTACCCTGCCTTTCTAAGGTCTTTGAAAGCCAAGTTAACAAACAAATTACCAACCATTTCAATCCCACCGCACCTTCTCTGCTATGCAATCTGGTTTCAGGGCTGGTCATGGGTGCACCTCAGCCACGCTCAAGGTCCTAAATGACATCATAACCGCCATCGATAAGAGACATTATTGTGCAGCCGTTTTCATTGATCTGGCCAAGGCTTTCGACTCTGTCAATCATCACATCCTTATCGGCAGACTCGACAGCCTTGGTTTCTCAAATGACTGCCTCGCATGGTTCACCAATTACTTCTCTGATAGAGTTCAGTGTGTCAAATCAGAGTGCCTGTTGTCCGGGCCTTTGGCAGTCTCTATGGGGGTGCCACAGGGTTCAATTCTTGGGCCGACTCTCTTCTCTGTATACATCAATGATGTCGCTCTTGCTGCAGGGGAGTCTCTGATTCACCTGTACGCAGACGACACCATTCTGTATACTTCTGGCCCCTCTTTGGACACTGTGTTAACTACCCTCCAGATAAGCTTCAATGCCATACAGCTCTCCTTCCGTGGCCTACAATTGCTCTTAAACGCAAGTAAAACTAAATGCATGCTCTTCAACCGATCGCTGCCCGCACCTGTCACCCCGTCCAGCATCACTACTCTGGACGGTTCTGTCTTAGATTATGTGGACAACTACAAATACCTAGGTGTCTGGTTAGACTGTAAACTCTCCTTCCAGACTCACATCAAACATCTCCAATCTAAAATTAAATCTAGAATTGGCTTCCTATTTCGCAACAAAGCTTCCTTCACTCATGCTGCCAAACATACCCTCGTAAAACTGACCATCCTACCGATCCTCGACTTCG
The DNA here is from genome assembly GCA_030435695.1 of Brachymystax lenok tsinlingensis. Lineage (NCBI taxonomy): Eukaryota > Metazoa > Chordata > Actinopteri > Salmoniformes > Salmonidae > Brachymystax > Brachymystax lenok. The sequence continues at coordinate 27,087,029 of CM059800.1, read as the reverse complement.
GTGAAGTCATTTACAAAATAGCCTCCAATACTCTACTCAACAAATTGAATGCAGTCTATCACAGTGCCATCCGATTTGTTACCAAAGCTCCATATACCACCCACCACTGCGACCAGTACGCTCTCGTAGGCTGGCCTTCGCTTTACACTCGTCGCCATATCCACTGGCTCCAGGTCATCTACAAGTCCCTGCTAGGTAAAGTCCCGCCTTGTCTCAGCTCGCTGGTCACCTTAGCAGCACCAACCTGTAGCATGCACTCTAGCAGGTATATCTCACTGGCCACCCCCAAAGCCAATTCCTCCTTTGGCCGACTCTCCTTCCAGTTCTCTGCTGCCAATGACTGGAATGAACTACAAAAATACCTGAAATTGGAGACACTTATCTCTCTCACCAGATTTAAGCACCAGCTGTCAGAGCAGCTCACAGACCACTGTACCTGTTTATAGCCCATCTGTAAATAGCCCAACCAACTACCTCATCCCCTACCGTATTTATTTATTTATCTTGTTCCTCTGCACCCCAGTTTTTTCTACATTGCACATTCATCTACTCCACATTTACCATTCCAGTGTTAAATTACTTTTTTGTAATTACTTTGCCACCATGGCCTATTTATTGTCTTACCTTCCTTATCCTACCTCATTTGCACTCTTTGTGTATAGATTCTTTTTTTTTCCTACTGTATTATTGACTGTATGTTTGGTTTACTCCATGTGTAACTCTGTGTTGTTGTATGTGTCAAACTGCTTTGCTTTATCTTGGCCAGGTCGCAGTTGTAAATGAGAACTTGTTCTCAACTTGCCTACCTGGTTAAATAAAGGTGAAAAAAAAAAAAAAAAAAAAGATTACTGTGCGCAATGCCAAGCATCAGCTGGAGTGGTGTAAAGCTCGCCGCCATTGGACTCTAGAGCAGTGGAAATGCGTTCTCTGGAGTGATTAATCACGCTTCACCATCTGGCAGACAAATCTGGGTTTGGCAGATGCCAGGAGAACGCTACCTGCCTGAACACATAGTGCCAACTGTAAAGTTTGGTGGAGGAGGAATAATAGTCTGGGGCTGTTTTTCATTGTTCCAGTGAAGAGAAATCTTAACTCTTCAGCATACAATGATTCTAGACCAGCGTTTCTTAAAGTATGGGTCGAGACCCAAACTGGGTTGCGGACCTGTTAATGGTGGGTCACGACATAAATGTATAATTATTTCATTAATTGAATTAATTTGGCCAAGTGCAACTGTGCTCTCGGTTCAGTGCGCTCTCTGCTTATCAGCGGTCTCTGCTCAGTTTGGGGAGAGGTTGTAGAGGAAGATGTCCATGTGCTTTGCTGTTTACCAGATCTTTTTTTCTGCAGTTTTCTTGAAGATCACTCCGTCTCTCGAAATGAACAAATTAATAAAACGACACGTCCTGACCAAACATCCTGGCACAACATGACGGTTACGTTAAACCCAGGGTGTTCTTTCAGAACAGCTGAATGCTTTAGGAAACAGTGCTTCGAAAGTGGAAAAGTAAGTCAATTAGCAAGGCATTGTCATTTTATAACAGGTGATGATTTGCAGATGCAGAAATAAGGGAATACTATCTCTCATAGCAGTAGATGTGAGTTTCTCTTTCAAGCAATCCCCTGGCCTTGTAACGTTACACAGCTAATAGCTGATGTTAGCCAAAGCAAACTAGCTACTGATAGTGCAACCCTAAGAAACAGTACAGATAAAAAATTATCAGGCCTACTGTACGTCTTACTGTAGAAAACTAGTCTAGGTTGGAACTGTTGCTGTTACAAGTAATAATTGTTATTCTGAACTTAAATGAACTGATAGAAGCTAGATGCTTTTTGAGGCAAACACTCACACAGTTCTGGGTTGCTCATCTGCAGCAGGAAGCAGTCTCCTGCTTGACTGAGAAAGCAGTAGATGTTCTGATCCGGTTTGGTACCACATACCTATGCAAGTCACCCAACATCTGTGCTTGACCTCACGAATGCTCTCGTTGCTGCGGGGACTTGCTTCCATTCAGCCATGTTCCAACATCTAGTGGAAAGCCTTCCCAGAAGAGTGGAGGCTGTTATAGCAGCAAAGGGGGACCAACTCCATATTGATGCCCATGATTTTGGAATGAGATGTTCAACAAGCAGGTGTCCACATACTTTTGATCATGTAGTGAATGTCAGGAGAGGGGAACATTTTTAAGGAAGGGAAAGGGGGTTACCTAGTCAGTTGTACAACTGAATGCCTTCAACTGAAATGTGTCTTCCGCATTTAACCCAACCCTTCTGAATCAGAGAGGGGGGCTGCCTTAATCGACATCTTCGGAGCCCGGGGAACAGTGTGTTAACTTCCTTGCTCAGGGGTAGAACGACAGATTTTGACCTTGTCAGCTCAGGGATTTGATCTTTCGGTTACTGGCCCAATGCTCTAACCACAAGGCTACCTGCCGCTCCACATTACTAGACTCATTAGTGCGCTTTGATCTTTGGCTCAGGGCTAATGTAACGCTAATGTAACCTTTAGACCAGGTACATCTCTCTCTCTCTCTCTCTCTCTCTGCTCTATTTGCTCCCTCTCTCAATTCAGTTTCAATTCAAGGGGCTTTATTGTCAATGGAAACATATGTTAACATTGCCAAAGCAAGTGAGGTAGATAATATACAAAAGTGAAATAAACAATAGAAATTAACAGTAAACATTACACTCACAGAAGTTTCCCGGAAGCTTATAAGAAATCCTGCTATGCCCTGCGACGAACCATCAAATAGGCAAAGCATCAATACAGGGCTAAGATTGAATCGTACTACACCGGCTCCGACGCTCGTCTTATGTGGCAGGGCTTGCAAACTACTACAGACTACAAAGGGAAGCACAGCCGCGAGCTGCCCAGTGACACGAGTCTACCAGACGAGCTAAATCACTTCTATGCTCGCTTCGAGGCAAGCAACACTGAGGCATGCATGAGAGCATTAGCTGTTCCGGACGACTGTGTGATCACGCTCTCCATAGCCGACGTGAGTAAGACCTTTGAACAGGTCAACACAGGCTGCGGGGCCAGATGGATTGCCACGACGTGTGCTTCGGGCATGTGCTGATGTTATAGATTTTATGTTTTGATGACTAAATGTTTGTACTTAACACTAAGAACATTCCATTCTGAAAATGTATGCAATAGAGATAGGGTTACAAGACAAATGGTAGTCCAATTAACTTGTTAGGGATCGGCTCATGAGGTGACCGTTTTGGAGAGCCTGGCGTGCCCAAAATAAAATGCCTCCCATTCAGGCCCAGAAAATAGGATATGAATTTTCCAAAAGTGTTAACCATTTGTCTGTGAGTAAAACAGAACGCATATGGCAGGCGAAATCCCGAGGAATTTCTGTCCTGGAAAAAGTGATTTTGACACATTGCTCATTTGGAACCCCTCCCTCATGAAAATGACCATATAAGGGCATATGAATGCAGTACCCATCGCTTCCTTTAGATGTCAACAGTCTCGAGAACAGTGTACATTTTCATTTTGGATGCTTTAGACCAGAGAATAAGAGCAAACCAGGAAGTGTACTTTTTTATGTCAACAGTACCCAACGCGCGCTCCCGACAAGGCGCACAGTGTCTTTTTTACCGTCTTTATCGATCAGTTTATATTCCGGTTGATTTATAATAGTAAACATACATAAAAGTGTTCCTAAGTATACATTTAAAACTATGTTTGATTGTTCTTGGACAAGTTTATAGGTATAAGATGAACGAGTTCTCGTCACATTTCAATGGAGGAGTGGAGGCTGTCGTTTCTGATTATAACGCGCGCGAACCAAATGGAGATTTATGGATAAAATACATTACTTTTTCTAACAAAAGAACCATGGATTGTCTTCGTTGGACACTTAGGATGACCTCAGCAGAAGTTCTTCAACAGGTAATTGATTTGTTTTCACTGTGAAATGTGTTATGTGTGTGCCATGATGGCTAATGGATTCATGGCTATGGGAAAAATATGTGAGGTGCTACCCTCAAACAATCAAATGTGCTGCTTTCGCCGTAAAGCCTTTTTGAAATCTGACAACGCTGTGATATTACCAAGAAACAGAGCTTTTGATGAGTATGGAACACTTGTATATTGGTGGATGTTTAATAATTCAACTTTTGGATTTTGAATTTGGCGCCTTGCATTTCACCTGGAAGTGTCGGGATTGGAGCGCTAGCGCCCCAGCAATCCCTGAGAGGTTAATGTGTGTGTGTCTAGATATTAACTTGGTGTGCAGAAGTATGACTTCATTTAGGGGGTGTCTGGAAGAACAAAGAATTCTTTGATTCTACCAGACACATGCAAAATACTCCCGTCCTTGAAAGACAGGAAGGATAGTTAACAGAACCTCCCAAGTTTGACTTATGTGCAAAGATTGTGATAAGGAATGAATGGGTACTGTGGGAAGTCACTATTTTCTTGGAGAGGGTGGGGGAAGTGGTGGGAATTTTGTATCTTTGTATTTCAACATTCTACCATATAAAAGACTGTGTACACCTTTTGGAGCTCAGAGCTCTCCCATGAATAAATAATCCACATTTGACCATTATAGATTGGGCCTCTGTTTGTCTCATTTCAACCAGTATCTTACAAATACTGGGTAACAGACAGAGTTTGTTTAATTCAAGTTCAGTTTATGAACATAGAGAACGAAATTTCTATAACAGCTGACCAACTGGCAAGTGTCTTCACTGACATTTTCAACATGTCCCTGATTGAGTCTGTAATACCAACATGTTTCAAGCAGACCACCATAGTCCCTGTGCCCAAGAACACGAAGGCAACCTGCCTAAATGACTACAGACCCGTAGCACTCACGTCCGTAGCCATGAAGTGCTTTGAAAGGCTGGCAATGGCTCACATCAACACCATTATCCTAGAAACCCTAGACCCACTCCAATTTGCATACCACCCAAACAGATCCACAGATGATGCAATCTCTATTGCACTCCACACTGCCCTTTCCCACCTGGACAAAAGGAACACCTATGTGAGAATGCTGTTCATTGACTACAGCTCAGCGTTCAACACCATAGTACCCTCAAAGCTCATCACTAAGCTAAGGATCCTAGGACTAAACACCTCCCTCTGCAACTGGATCCTGGACTTCCTGATGGGCCACCCCCAGGCGGTGAGGGTAGGTAGCAACACATCTGCCACGCTGATCCTCAACACTGGAGCCCCTCAGGGGTGCGTGCTCAGTCCCCTCCTGTGCTCCCTGTTCACCCACGACTGCATGGCTAGGCACGACTCCAACACCATCATTAAGTTTGCAGATGACACAACAGTGGTAGGCCTGATCACCGACAACGACGAGACAGCCTATAGGGAGGAGGTCAGAGACCTGGCCGGGTGGTGCCAGAATAACAACCTATCCCTCAACATAACCAAGACTAAGGAGATGATTGTGGACTACAAGAAAAGGAGGACCGAGCACGCCCCCAGTCTCATCGACGGGGCTGTAGTGGAGCAGGTTGAGAGCTTCAAGTTCCTTGGTGTCCACATCACCAACAAACTAGAATGGTCCAAACACACCAAGGCTTTGTTGTGAAGAGGGCACGACAAAGCCTATTCCCCCTCAGGAAACTAAAAAGATTTGGCATGGGTCCTCAGATCCTCAAAAGGTTCTACAGCTGCAACATCAAGAGCATCCTGACTGGTTGCATCACTGCCTGGTACGGCAATTGCTCGGCCTCCGACCGCAAGGCACTACAGAGGGTTGTGCGTACGGCCCAGTACATCACTGGGGCTAAGCTGCCTGCCATCCAGGACCTCTACACCAGGCGGTGTCAGAGGAAGGCCCTAAAAATGTTTAAAGACCCCAGCCACCCCAGTCATAGACTGTTCTCTCTACTACCGCATGGCAAGCAGTACCGGAGTGCCAAGTCTAGGACAAAAAACCCTCTTTTACGCTGCTGTTACTCTCTGTTCATCATATATGCATAGTCACTTTAACTATACATTCATGTACATACTACCTCAATTGGCCCGACCAACCAGTGCCCCCGCACATTGCCTAACCGGGCTATCTGCATTGTGTCCCGCCACCTACCACCCGCCAACCCCTCTTTTGATTTGAAAAGAAAAAGACATTACAAATGTCATACTATGTATATATACAGTGTTGTAACGATGTACAAATGGTCTCTCTCTCTCTCTTGCTCTCTCTCTGCTCTATTTGCTCTCTCTTTCTCTCTTTCTCTCTCTCTCTGTTCTATTTGCTCTCTCTTTCTCTTCTCTCTATTTCTCTTCTCTATTTTTCTCTCTTTCACTCTCTCTTTCTCTCTCTGTCTCCCTTGAGACAGGCTGATGTTTTTCATGATGAATGTAATCACATCATTCTCTGGCCTGTGTCCCATTGGGTCATTACAGAGAGTCCTGTGGTAATGGTTATTTGGTTATTGACTTACAGAGACATTAGGGACAGAGACACAGTCTGCACTCTCTCCAATCAGAGCCCTGTTGCTGAGACATCTTTATTATTAGGCTTACTGGTTTTATATCTGCGAAATACTGCCACACCCCTCATGCTCCTCTCTGACAACTTGCATTCACATTATTTTACAGTGGGCTTTCAGTGGCATCACTTCACTGTTATTAGTGTATGTACAAGGTAGATTACACAAGTCACATGCAGACCTCTAATAGTGAGAAGTGTCAGTGTCACTGAATGTACCTGATCAGGGCCGGACTACCACATTTGGGGCCCTGGGGCACCTATCTCCTTTTTATTAGGAAAACATATTTTTTGGGGGAAACAGCTAACTTCCTGCATTTCAACACATTTTACCATGGGGCAGAGAGATCACTTTGCAGTTTTAAAGCACATTTTCTGCAATTCTACACATTTTGCCATGTGATAGAGAGAAACAATTTGCTCTTTCACATCTCATACTATTCTTCACATTTTGCCATTAGGCTGAGAGAAAATTATGCAGTTTTAAAGCTAATTTCCTGCAATTCTACAAGGGTTGTGGGCCCCCTGGAGGTCTGGAACCCCAGGGCACGTGCCCTGCGTGCCCATTTGGTTGTGGACCTGATAACAACATCCACTTGCCAAACATCTCTAGCTCCCTCTCAGAACCCACAGATACCAACTTGATGCAACAAGCACATGGTCAGATGTATATTTGGGCCTCTGGCTGTTCAACATGACACTGGTCCTGGCTAGATCAACAACAAAAAAAGATAATTATTACATTATTGATGTTCAGTTAATGAATCATATTTATATGGTTATATGGATTGGAAATATGTTATCAATTCATAGAAGAAAGAGATCTTTTGGACTGTTATGAATGTACAAAGTTAAAGGGCCTTAGGTTCAGAGAGAAAGCGCGAGAGAAAGAGAGAGAGAGAGAGAGAGAGATGCAGAGAGAGAGAGAGAGTGTGAGAGAGATGCAGAGAGGCTACAGAAGGGGTGTCAAAATTAATGCTGCTGAACAAAATATAAACGCAACATGGAAAGTGTTGGTCCCATGTTTCATGAGCTGAAATTAAAGATCCCAGAAATGTTCCATATGCACACAAAGCTAATTTAATATATCACATTTTGTGCACAAATGTGTTTACATCCCTGTTAGGCAGCATTTCACCAAGATAATCCATCAATTTGACAGGTGTGGCTTATCTGTCACGTCCTGGCCATAGAGAGCCCTCTGGGTTCTCTATGGGGTTTTGGGCCAGGACGTGACCAGGGGTGTTTAGCGTTCTTTATGTTGGTTTTGGTTTGGTTCCCAATTAGAGGCAGCTGTTAGTCGTTGCCTCTAATTGGGAATCCTACTTAGTTTGTTCTATCCCCACTTGTGTTTGTGGGTTATTGTTTTCGTGTTGTGCCATTGTGTGCGCGACGTATGGCCGATCTGGTCATTTCTTATTGTTTTAATTAGTTCCATTTGCCTATTAAAAGATGTGGAACGCAACACACGCTGCTCCTTGGTCTTCTCCTTGTCAAGATCGTGACAATATCTAGAAGCTGATTGAACCGCATGATCATTACACAGGTGCACCTTGAGCTTGGGACAATAAAAGGTCACTCTAAAATGTGCAACACAACGCCACACAACACAATGCCACAGATGTCTCAAGTTTTGAGGGAGCGTGCAATTGGCATGCTGACTACAGGAATGCCCACCAGAGAATTTAATGCCAGATAATTTAATGTTCATTTCTCTACCGTAAGTCGCCTCCAAAGTTGTTTTATAGAATTTGGCAGTGCGTCCAACTGGCCTCACAACAGCAGACCATGTGTAACCACGCCAGCCCAGGACCTGCACATCCGTTTTTATTCACCTGCGGGATCGTCTGAGACCAGCCACCCAGGCAGATGATGAAACTGAGGAGTTTGTTTCTGTAATAAAGCCCTTTTGTTGGAAAAGCTAATACTGTGCCTGGCTCCCAAGTGGGTAGGCATATATACAGTGAGGGAAAAAAGTATTTGATCCTCTGCTGATTTTGGTAGGTTTATTTGAACAGTGAGAGACAGAATAACAACAAACAAATCCAGAAAAACACATGCGAAAATTGTTAGAAATTGATTTGCATTTTAATGAGGGAAATAAGTATTTGACCCCTCTGCAAAACATGACTTAGTACTTGGTGGCAAAACCCTTGTTGGCAATCACAGAGGTCAGACGTTTCTTGTAGTTGGCCATCAGGTTTGCACACATCTCAGGAGGGATTTTGTCCCACTCCTCTTTGCAGATCTTCTCCAAGTCATTAAGGTTTCGAGGCTGACGTTTGGCAACTCGAACCTTCAGCTCCCTCACAGATTTTCAATGGGATTAAGGTCTGGAGACTGGCTAGGCCACTCCAGGACCTTAATGTGCTTCTTCTTGAGCCACTCCTTTGTTGCCTTGGCCGTGTGTTTTGGGTCATTGTCATGCTGGAATACCCATTCACGACCCATTTTCAATGCCCTGGCTGAGGGAAGGAGGTTCTCACCCAAGATTTGACGGTACATGGCCCCGTCCATCGTCCCTTTGATTCGGTGAAGTTGTCCTGTCCCCTTAGCAGAAGAAAAACCCAAAGCATAATGTTTCCACCTCCATGTTTGACGGTGGGGATGGTGTTCTTGGGGTCATAGGCAGCATTCCTCCTCCTCCAAACACGGCGAGTTGAGTTGATGCCAAAGAGCTCCATTTTGGTCTCATCTGACCACAACACTTTCACCCAGTTGTCCTCTGAATCATTCAGATGTTCATTGGCAAACTTCAGATGGGCATGTATATGTGCTTTCTTGAGCAGGGGGACCTTGCGGGCGCTGCAGGATTTCAGTCCTTCACGGCGTAGTGTGTTACCAATTGTTTTCTTGGTGACTATGGTCCCAGCTGCCTTGAGATCATTGACAAGATCCTCCCATGTAGTTCTGCGCTGATTGCTCACCATTCTCATGATCATTGCAACTCCACGAGGTGAGATCTTGCATGGAGCCCCAGGCCGAGGGAGATTGACAGTTCTTTTGTGTTTCTTCCATTTGCGAATAATCGCACCAACTGTTGTCACCTTCTCACCAAGCTGCTTGGCGATGGTCTTGTAGCCCATTCCAGCCTTGTGTAGGTCTACAATCTTGTCCCTGACATCCTTGAGAGATCTTTGGTCTTGGCCATGGTGGAGAGTTTGGAATCTGATTGATTGATTGCTTCTTTGGACAGGTGTCTTTTATACAGGTAACAAGCTGAGATTAGGAGCACTCCCTTTAAGAGCCAGAAATCTTTCTGATTGAGAGGGGGTCAAATCCTGTATTGGCTCTACTGCAGGTCTTCAGGAAACAAACGCAGGAAGCCGGTTTACACACTCCTTATTTTAATAAGGGACCAATATTCTACCAATGTAGACAAATACCTGCTCACACACCGAGCCATAAACATGAAACAATCACGGACAACACTGATGGGGGAACAGAGGAATAAGTAACACATGTAATTAGGGTAATGATGACCAGGTGTGATTAATGACAAGACAAAACAGAAACTGAGAAATGGATCGGTGGTGGCTAGAACTCCGGTGACGTCGACCGCTGGTAGACGCTCGAACCAGGGGAGGGACCAACTTCAGCTGAAGTTGTAACAGTACCCCCCCCTTTACGCGCGGCTCCAGCAGCGCGCCGACACCGGTCTCGGGGATGACCCGGAGAACGAGGCGCAGGGCGCTCCGGGTGGAGGCGGTGAAATTACCGCAGCAGTGAAGGATCCAGGATGTCCTCCACCCGCACCCAGCTTCTCTCCTCCGGACCGTACCCCTCCCACTCCACGAGGTACTGAAGGCCCCCTGCCCGACGCCTTGAGTCCATTATCGCTCGGACTGCATACGCCAGGGCCCCCTCAATGTCTAGCATGGGCGGAGGGACCTCCAGAATCTCATGGCCCTGGAGTGGACCAGCCACCACCGGCCTGAGGAGAGACACATGGAACGAGGGGTTAATACAGTAGTCTGGGGGAAGCTGTAACCTATAACAAACCTCGTTCAGTCTCCTCAGGACTTTGAACGGCCCCACAAACCGCGGAACCAGCTTCCGACAGGGCAGGCGGAGGGGCAGGTTTCGGGTCGAGAGCCAGACCCGGTCCCCCGGTGCGAACACCGGAGCCTCCACGTTCTGGGAACCTGGTCTGAAAGAGAGCGTAAAATCAAAACGTGTGAAAAACATGGCCCACCTTGCCTGGCGAGGGTTCTGTCTCCTCGCCGCCCGGATGTACTCCAGATTAAGGTGGTCCGTCCAGATGAGAAAAGGGTGTTTAGCCCCCTCAAGCCAATGCCTCCCCGCCTTCAGAGCTCTCACGGCAGCCAACAACTCCCTGTCCCCCACGTCATAGTTTCGCTCCGCCGGGCTGAGCTTCTTAGGAAAAAAAAGCACAAGGACGGAGTTTTGGTGGCGTACCCGAGCGCTGCGACAGCACAACTCCTATCCCAGCCTCGGACGCGTCCACCTCAACTATAAATGCCAGAGAGGGATCCGGATGAGCCAGCACGGGGGCCGAGGTAAACAGATCCTTCAGGTGACCAAAAGCCATGTCCACCTCAGCTGACCAACGCAGTCTCACCGGGCCCCACTTCAGCAGTGAGGTAATGGGAGCCGCTACCTGCCCGAAGCCCCGGATAAACCTCTGGTAGTAGTTGGCAAACCCCAAAAACCGCTGCACCTCTTTAACCGTGGTTGGAGTCGGCCAATTACGCACGCCTGAAATGTGGTCACTCTCCATCTCCACCCCGGACGTGGAAATGCGATATCCTAGGAAAGAGACGGACGGTTGGAAGAACAGACATTGACGTACAGACCTTGACGTACAGGTCATGCTCCAACAGTCGACCAAGCACCTTGCGCACCAGCGCGTGTAGCGGAGTATATCAATATGTCGTCGATATACACCACTACACCCTGCCCAAGCAGGTCCCTGAAAATCTCGTCTACAAAGGATTGGAAGACTGATGGAGCATTCTTCAACCCGTACGGCATTACGAGATACTCATAGTGTCCTGAGGTAGTACTAAATGCTGTCTTCCACTCGTCTCCCTCGCGGATACGCACCAGATTGTAAGCGCTCCTGAGATCCAGTTTCGTGAAAAAGCGCGCCCCGTGTACTGACTTGATAGCACTGGCTATGAGAGGCAGCGGGTAGCTGTACCTCACAGTGATCTGATTGATACCTCTATAGTCAATACACGGGCGCAGACCCCCATCCTTCTTCACAAAAAAGAAACTCGAGGAGGTAGGTGAAGTGGAGGGCCGAATGTATCCCTGTCCCAGAGATTCTGCCACATATGTCTCCATAGCTGCCGTCTCCTCCTGTGACAGAGGATACACATGACTCCTGGGAAGTGCAGCGTCTACCAGGAGATTTATCGCACAATCTCCTCGTCGATGAGGTGGTAATAGAGTCGCCCTCTTTTTGCAGAAGGCGAGAGCCAAATCGGCATATTCTGAGGGGATGTGCACGGTGGAGACCTGGTCTGGACTTTCCACCATAGTTGCACCGATGGAAACACCTACACACCTCCCCAAGCACCCTCATGACCACCCCTTGAGAGCCCTCTGTTGCCACGAAATATTGGGGTCATGATAGGCCAACCAGGGTATGCCCAGCACCACAGGGAACGCAGGAGAATCAATAAGGAAAAAACTGATACGCTCCTCATGACTCCCCTGCGTCACCATACTTATTGGAGCTGTGGCCTCCCTAATCAGCCCTGACCCCAAAGGTCGACTGTCTACGGCATGCACAGGGAAATGAACATCAAGAGACACAATGGGAATCCCTAAACTAAGTGCAAAGGTACGGTCAATAAAATTCCCAGCTGTGCCTGAATCTACTAGCGCCTTATGCTGGGAATGTGGGGAACACTCATTAAACTCTACAAACACAAACATGTGAGCAACAGGGAGCTCTGGGTGAGTTTGGTGCTTACTCACCTGGGGTGACACAACAGTGCTCTGCCTGTCTCCTCGACTCCCTGAAACCCCCCCCCCAACACCGACCAGCAGTGTGTCCTCTGCGGCCACAGCTGGTGCAGGCAGTGGCTCCTCCTCCGGTCCCCCTTAGCGCAGCACCTCCTAGCTCCATAGGGGTCGGAGCGGAGATGCTGGAGAATGGAATCGGCAGGCCCCGATCTGGACGTCCGCGGGTAGCCAGCAGGTTATCCAAGCGAATGGTCATGTCCACCAGTTTGTCCAGAGTGAGTGTATTATCCCTGCAGGCCAGCTCCCGACGGACATCCTCCCGCAGACTGCACCGGAAATGGTCGATCAGGGCCCGCTCATTCCATCCTGTGCCTGCGGCCAGGGTACGGAAATCCAGGGCAAAATCCTGCGCTCTCCTCCTCCCCTGGCAAAATCCTGCGCGCTCCTCCTCCCCCGGGTGAACGCCTCTTAAGTGGAAGAGGCGTTCACCCGCCGCTCTCCCCTCCGGTGGATGGTCGAAAACCGCCCGGAAACGGCGAGTGAACTCCTCATAGTGATCCAACGCCGCCATACGGCGTTGGCCCACTCCAGAGCTCTCCCAGACAAACAGGAGACGAGAGAGGAAACACTCTCTCGTCCCGAAGGAGCTGGATGAACGGTTGCCAGGTAGAGCTCCAGCTGGAGCAAGAATCCCTGGCACCCGGCAGCCGTCCCATCATACTCCCTCGGGAGAGAGAGCCGAATCCCACTGGGACCAGATGGAAGAGGGGCAAGTAGTTGGGTAGGTGGTGGTGAAGGTAGAGGGTCTTGCAGTCCTCCTCTCTCCAATCGCTCCAGGGTATGCAGCACGCGATCCATAGCTGAGCCGAGACTTTGGATCATGTTGGCGTGCTCACTGACGCGCTCCTCGATCTGACTCGGAGGGCTGTTCTCTCCTGCTGTTTCCATATTTCTTTTGGTCCGTGATTCTGTAATGGCTCTACAGCAGGTCTTCAGGAAACAAACGCAGGAAGCCAGTTTACACACTCCTTATTTTAGGGACAAATATTCTACTAACGTAGACAAATACCTGCTCACACACCGAGCCATAAACATGAAACAATCACAGACAACACTGATGGGGGAACAGAAGAATAAGTAAAATGCAAATCATTTTAATAACATTTTTCACATGCGTTTTTCAACATTTAATTAACAATGGCCATGGAACAGGAACGGACAGCGTCTGGACAAGAAAACATAACGACATTAATGCTGACATGGGAGGGGGGGGCAAATGGAGGAACAGACAGATATAGCTGGGGCAATCAACAAAGTTAAGGAGTCCAGGTGAGTCCAGTGAGCGCTGATGCGCATAATTATGGTGACAGGTGTGCGTAATGAAGTTTCTTCAAGTGCAGTCGCAAAAACCATCAAGCACTATGTTGAAATTGGCTCTCATGAGGACCGCCACAGGAAAGGAAGACCCAGAGTTACCTCTACTGCAGAGGATAAGTTCATTAGAGCTACCAGCCTCAGAAGCCCAAATAAATGCTTCACAAGTAACAGACACGTCTCAACATCAACTGTTCAGAGGAGACTGCGTGAATCAGGCCTTCATGGTTTAATTGCTCCAAAGAAACCACTACTAAAGGACACCAATAAGAAGAAGAAACTTGATTTGGCCAAGAAACACGAGCAATGGACATTAGACCGGTGGAAATTTGTCCTTTGGTCGGATGAGTCCAAATTTGAGATTTTTGGTTCCAACCGTTGTGTCTTTGTGAGATGCAGAGTAGGTACACAGATCATCTCTGCATGTATGTTTGCCACCGTGAAGCATGGAGGTGTGGTTTGCGCTTAATGGGACTATCATTTGTTTTTCAACAGGACAAGGACCCAACACACCTCCAGGCTGTATAAGGGATATTTAACCAAGAAGGAGTGTGGTGGAGTGCTGCATCAGATGACCTGGCCTCCACAATCACCTGACCTCAACCCAATTGAGATGATTTGGGATTAGTTGGACCACAGAGTGAAGGAAAAGCAGCCAAAAAGTGCTCAGCATATGTGGGAGCTCCTTCAAGACTGTTGGAAAAGCATTCCAGGTGAAGCTGGTTGAGAGAATGCCAAGAGTGTTCAAAGCTGTCATCAGGGCAAAGGATGGCTACTTTGAAGAATATAAAATATATTTTGATTTGTTTAACACACTTTTGGTTACTACATGATTCCATATGTGTTATTTCATCGTTTTGATGTTTTCACTATTATTCTACAATGTAAAAATAAAGAAACACCCTTGAATGGGGCAGCCGGTAGCCTAGTGGTTAGCGTGATGGGCCAGTAACTATATGTACTTCTGTCCCTGAAAAAGGCTGTTCCCTGGTTGTTCTTAACTGACTTGCCTAGTTAAATATTTGTATTTTTTTTAAATTAGTGTCCAAACTTGTGTGTGTATAATATATATATATATATATATAATATATTTGGCCTGGCCAAATTCTCGCATTTTCTCGCGTTGGTGGAGGCCTGGACCGTCACTAATTTTGAACTGCGCAGTGTTAACGGAGGTGCATCTCTTCATTGAATTAGCTTCCTCTGCAAACCGACGAATATGGCAGATATTGTCCAGGAAACTATTGAACCCATCGAGGCTGAGACAGAGGGAACATCGCAGGATGGCACGAATGGCCTGAAAATGTAACTAAAATATCGTAATTTTCTGGCACAATCTGTGCTGCACTCGCAGGCAAGATGGAGGCTAGCTAACGTTAGCCTAGCATTAAAGCTAACATAAAAAATAGCTACGGCTTGCTATCTAGTTGCTATTTTGCTTGCAAGATAGCTAACTAACTCGTTGGTTATCGTCGTCTTCATTGATCGTCAAATTAGTTTTTAGATTTGTGTACTATATCGTTATTTTACTAGGTAGTTATGCAGATAACTAAATGGGTTTCATCCACCCAACCATGTGTTGCTAGCTAAGTTTACTAAACGTTAGTACGTTTAACTCATAGAATTATCATACTAGAACGTACATGAACCGTTTGGCGGATAAAGGTCAGCCATTTTGGGCAAGGAATTGGTCAACCATTGTTTGCCAGTACTGTGATAAGACTGTGTAAATAATGAATTTGAGGAACGTCTCCTTACTGTATGTTAGCCCGTTTTACAGGAATGATTCCATATTTTTGGGGAATGCCAACATTCCGTTCAAACAATGCAGTCAATCCACAGCCGTACACTGAAATCAGTTGATGATGGCTCTTAGACAAGTTATCAATGTAACAAGTAACATTACAAATATTGCTTTCCAAGAAAACAAACATTTGAAGGTCTGTTTTACATATGTGTGTATTATAAATTAATATATATATATCTTTATATAGAACATTTGTATAAAACTCATAAACTGTATAAGATATGGCAATATTTTATGTTGCCAATTATATTACAGCATTTCTGTTATGTCACATGCCTTTTATTTTACTACATAATTAAAATCTGGACTATCTGTACTGCCATCCATTCCAATTAGACTGGTTTGGATTTCTCCCTGACCAATATGGCTACAATTTTCATCCCATTCTGGGACTTTGAAGGTATATAATATGGCCCCTCTAGTAATTTAATTGGATTTATATGGTTTAGCTTTGTTATTTGGCACATGGGTGAAATGACCATGCCATGTAGGTTTAGTTAACATTACCAATAACAGACAAGCTAGCTGCATCCATTAATACTGTACTCTTCTGTTTTCTTCAGAGAGCCAGAAGAAGATGAGGTTCTTGGTGAAGATGCCCCTGCAGAAGAAGAGGACCTAGGCCTGGGTGATGACGAGGTCCTTGGAGATGAGGTCCTCGGTGATGATGATACCCCTCTTGATGGTGACCCTATTGATGGCGCCCCTATCAATGATGCCGAAACCCTTGCAGATGACCCTACTGATGCCCCTGCAACCGCCCCAACCCCGAATACCAAGTCTGAGCTCAAAGAAAAGATGTCCGGAGGAGGCCGCAAAGGGAACCGCTTCCACCCCTACAAAGAGAAGCAGGTCACTGGGGACAAGAAGGGTGGAGGAGGGGGTCACAGGAACCGCGTGTTCATTAGCAATATCCCCTATGACACGAAGTGGCAGGCTATTAAAGATCTGATGAGAGAGAAAGGTAATCCATCCACACACAGGGCCATGCTGCTTCTCCCTATAGAGATGAGCCCTATTCTTTCCAGCTCAACAGGCGTTTTCTCAGTCCTCTTTGTGACCAGAACATAGACCTAGCCATATCTTCTCGTAGTTCCTTCTTCTGAGGCAACATGTTATTGTATTGCAGATATTATTAAGTCAGTAGAATAGACATTTCTGGATTTATTTCATTTTTTACTCCTGGGTGGACACCAATTAGCTTGGATTGAATTGAAATGTCTGTGCTTGTTAAAGTTGTTATGTAGTTAGCTACTATTGGTTTTATGATATTGACTTACAGCTCCAAAATGTAACCTCAGACAAGTAGAAGTATTGACTACTTGAGCACTTGATTCAGTTGAACCTGTGTTAAGGTGACAAATGATTGTTTTGTATAAATGAAACCATTGTCTTTCTGTACACTGAACTATTGGGTCTTTAGCTCTTCAAAAAGTGTTTTTTGCAAGGTGAAAAGGACACCTTGTTCAACTGTAGTGACTTCTTGCTATGTTGACAGGAACCGTGTTGACCAAACTGTTCTTCTATACTGAAGTGTGATCTGAATTCCCAGGTTGACAGTAGTTGACTGACTGTGTGTCTGTCTCAGTCGAGCCCAGGAAGGCATTGGAAGGGGGTTGTGTGGTGACTGTTGGTCTGGGCTCACTGTTGACCAATCATGGGGAAGCATCGTAACGGCATAACCAAGGCAACGGCCTGCCCTGGAGCGAGAGTGGTGGTTCAACAGTCGACTGGTGATTTTAAATGCCTTTTGTTCTCTTGGTATTTTTCCTTTGTATGTCTCATGAAGTTGGTGAGGTTACATACGTGGAGCTCTTTAAGGATGCTGAAGGAAAGTCAAGGGTAAGTGATGTGGACCAACTCACTGCACGAGGTTTTAAATGCCCTCCACTGCAGTATATCTTTATTTACCAAGTGTTCTGTAAGGCACTGATCCAAGGGGTTATCCATGTATGTCTATGGGATGATATGTTGGTGGCTGCTAGCTAGAGCCTGTTATAGCCTAGTTGGCTGTAGAGTGATGGAGGATGTCTTCTTGTTGATTCTGGAACACTAACTTGAAGTCATCTGAAACTTAGTACACATTTGTTTTTAAGTTGTTGTAGTTTTCTCAATTGGTGTCAAAGTTTGGCAGTTGACCATTTCTCAAAGGGATTTTGATGTCTTATTGATTGACATTTTACTTTTTGGTCTTCAAATTGTTACCTTTTTATTTGGATCAATGGCTCAATTATCTCTTCATGAACAAAACTAATTCTAAAATATTGTAGATTTTGTATAAAATAACTTTCTTCTTTTTCCAGCGGCTCACAAGAAAATCTCACCATCGTTTATTAATCTGTAGTATTATGATGCATCCAGGAATTTGCGAACTAGATTGTGAATGCATTCAATTTAACCATTTAATTTTATATGTAGTTTGACAAACTGACTGTTTAATGTATACTCCTAAACAAACGTAGACACAGAACAGACATATTTGTAAGTATATCCTGAGTCCTTTTTATTCCACTGAAGACGGTAAGGGTACTATGTCTCCACTGAGAACAAGAAACTAGTCTATAGCAAACCAAGTCAATGTCTTTTAACTTAACTTTTTTACCTTGGATACAAGCAAAACACACTCTCAAATCAAGGCCTGTTAGCTGGCCCTTCAAGATGGATTATGTAATCCACTAATGGCATGATGTCAAATGTGTGATAATGATGTCAACTGTTGTCAGTCTAATCACTGTCTTTGTTCATTCCCTCTGTTATGGATCTGTGTTGTCTCTGGATCCCCTGGTGTTATCTGTACAGGGATGTGGGTAAGGAACCAAACTTAACCTGTCTAATTTTGCAGCATAGTCTCAGTACATTTCGTATGATTCTGTATATAAATCCGACACACCCTTTAATGTGACATTTTAAATTTCGTATGGTATGTGTTAATTTTGTTTGAAATGTTAATTACTGTTTTATGTAAAAAGTGGCAGGTCATACTAGTTTCAATGTCCTGGATTTACTTGTAATATGTTAAGTCTAGTCTGAGACCAGGGTGACATGGTTTGCGTCTCAAATGACACCCTATTCCTAGGGCCTTATACAATCTGTATGATTTGTATTGCGTGACTCCGTTTTGCTTCTCCCCAAATTCAGTTTTCTCCGTTTTTGTTTTTCCACGTTTCAGTTTTCAGGTTTTCGCTCAATGCTTATACCACTTTGTGAGGAAAACATTTAATGTCAGTTTTTCTGGTATGCACAGCACTTAGCAAGCAGCTTTTATATAGCTTTGTTTTGGTAGTGATGGTAGTGTTTGCCAAACAAATGCAAATAATTATTCTGCCAGGTAAGTGTAGGCTACTTTGTAGTTAACATTTAGTTGAGAAGGTTTTTGGGAAAGCCTTTCCATCTACCAGAAGATTTTATTAGCATTGTCGCTAACGGCTACACAAAGGGGTAGCTGCACGCACAGGTGGGGGGGAATTCTTGTTGCCTCTTCAGAAAGTTGCAGGAAATAGGATTTTTTTTGTATACATTTAGTTGATGCCCTACTAATTCAGTACATTTTTTTTATCCTGTTTAATTGTCTGGATTCTGTGGTTCCATCCTCGTGTAGGGCCCTATATTCCCCATTCTGTACACTACTTTTGACCAGAGCCGTGTGGTTCGGCTAATATGGTTCTGGTCAAAAGTAGTGTACTATAACATGGGGAATTGGGTCCATTTCAGACTCACCTAACTTTGAGTCATTGTTATACATGTCTTCATCCATGGACTGTCTGTCCTGCAGTGTTGTGGAGTTCAAAGATGAGGAGTTTGTGAAGAAGGCCATAGAAGTCATGAACAAATATGACCTGAATGGAAGACCCCTCAATATCATGGCGGTAAGGACCGTTCACACTCTGTAGGCACTACGCGGGGATGAGAGATTCATCTGCACTTTAATCCAGTCTGCTGGAAATTTGGTTAAATTAACATGGTTTGTAATGTTGATATCTGAGACTGTCTTAAAACTTCTTGGGGCCCAGTGGGTCGCTAGCGGGCTCATCCCGACACTACCAGGGAAAATCTAAAGCGCCAAATTCAAAATCCCAAAGTTGAATTATTAAACATCCACCAATATACAAGTGTTCCATACTCATCAAAAGCTCTGTTTCTTGGCAATATCACAGCGTTGTCAGATTTCAAAAAGGCTTTACGGCGAAAGCAGCACATTTGATTGTTTGAGGCTAGCACCTCACATATGTATCGATTAGCCATCACGGCACACACAACACATTTCACAGCGAAAACAAATCAATTACCTGTTGAAGAACTTCTGCTGAGGTCATCCTAAGTGTCCAACGAAGACAATCCATGGTTCTTTTGTTAGAAAAAGTAACGTATTTTATCCATAAATCTTCCATTTGGTTCGCGTTATAATCAGAAACGACAGCCTCCACTAGTCCATTGAAACGCGGCGCGAACTCGTTCATCTTATACCTATAAACTTGTCCAAGAACAATCAAACATAGTTTTAAATGTATACTTAGGAACACTTTTTTATGTATATTTACTATTATAAATCAGCCGGAATATAAACTGATCGATAACGACGGTAAAAAAGACACTCCGTGACTTCTCGTGCGCGCGCGCTGGGTACAGTTGTCATCAAGAGGGGACCCACTTGTTTGGTCGTTGGTCTGGTCTAAAGCATCCAAAATGGAGGAAATACACCATCTCGAGGCTGTTGACATCATAAGGAAGCGACGTGTACTGCATTCATATGCCTTTATGGTCATTTTCAATAGGGAGGGGTTCCCAAATGAGCAATGTGTCAAAATCACTTTTTCCAGGACAGAAATTCCTCGGGGTTTTGCCTGCCATATGCGTTCTGTTTCACTCACAGACAAATGGTTAACAGTTTTGGAAAATTCTGAGTGTTTCCTATCCAATGGTACTAAATATATGCATATCCTATTTTCTGGGCCTGAATGGGAGGCATTTTACTTTGGGCACGCCAGGCTCTCCAAAACGGTCACCTCATGCACTGCTCCCAAAGAAGTTAACTGTAATCACTGAGAACTAGACCTAGTTAACGTCAAAGGTTAGAGTTGTAATTATAGGTCAGAGGTTGAAGGATGGGGCCATCTGTGTTTAACCCCTTGTTTCTTTCTCTACTGCAGAACCCTGATGTGGAGGGCTAAAGCTCAGAGTTGAAGTAATAGGTCAAAGTTTAGTGGTTATCTGTGTTCCTCTTTCAGGATCCTGATGGGGAGCGTGCTCGGCGCGTGCTGCAGCGTACAGGGGGGTTGTACCCTGTAGGGGGAGGCAGGGGGCAGGAGGGGACCGGGCGGTGTAGGTGTACCCCCTTCCATCGCTAACAATCCCAACGTCCCCCATGAGGTCATCAGCTCTCTACGGGTCGGACGCCTAGGGACCACTGTGTTCGTAGCCAACGTGAGGACAAACACACTACTCTCTGACGTCTCTCTTCTCTGTGCCTTTGTCTCTGACAGTCTCCCCTCACTAGATTTATATCTGCTGTATTGAAGTCCCAAGTTAACCTACCAATTTTCCTGTTCACCAATTGAAGACAACTTGAGCTGTGCGCTCTAAATCTCAAGTCCAACTGCGTCTTCCTAGAACTTGAAGTTCCTTGTTAGTGTCACTGTGCTGTATGCTATTGCTAACTCGGTCCGCTCCTGTCTGTTTAGATGTGTTGTGTGGTAACGGTTGTTTCTATGCTAACCCGGTTCCCTCCCCTCTGTGCTGTCTCCTCCCAGCTGGACTTCAAGGTGGGCTGGAAGAAGCTGAAGGAGGTGTTTGGTATGGCAGGAACTGTGAAGAGGGCTGATGTGAAGGAGGATAAGGATGGGAAGAGCAGAGGGATGGGGACTGTTACCTTCGAACAGGCCCTGGAGGCTGTACAGGCTATCTGTATCCTTTATAGATTCTATACTACTGCAGAACACACCCACCTTCCAACAGGCTGTATCCCTCATCCACTTCTACTGCAGAAGAAGACTCTTTATGTTGGCCTAATACTCAACTCTTTATACATGTCCTGGCTCTTATTATTATTCACTGTGTATTTATTCATGTCACTATTTTAATCTTTAAGTCTACATTGTTGGAAAAGAACCCATACATAAGCATTTAGTTTAGGAAGCATGTGACAATAACATTTTTATTGATGGCGTTCCTTAACTCTGTTCTCTAGCCATGTTCAACGGCCAAATGCTGTTTGACAGACAGATGCATGTTAAGATGGTACGTGTGCTTTGTTATTGACATGTTTCTGATTTCTAAACCCTCTAACACTGTACACAGTTAATGTGTGTGGAAGGTCACAGGTCATAGAGGTTGTTACATGTTGTGGTAAAATCTGTTGAGTGGGAACCACCTCTTGATATGTTGATTCTGTGTGTTTCAGGATGACAAGTCTATGCCAGCTGATGATTTCCACCCGGTGGAGAAAGCTCCTCAGTTACCACGTGAGTACACCTTTCAGATCTCTAGAACACACCTATATGTTAACTTCTCAGGGATTGCTGGGGCGCTAGCGCCCCAATCCCGACACTATCAGGTGAAATGTAAGGCACCAAATTCAAAACCCAAAGTTGAATTATTAAACATCCACCAATATACAAGTGTTCCATACTCATCAAAAGCTCTGTTTCTTGGCAATATCACAGCGTTGTCAGATTTCAAAAAGGCTTTACGGCGAAAGCAGCACATTTGATTGTTTGAGGGTAGCACCTCACATATTTTTCCCATAGCCATGAATCCATTAACCATCATGGCACACACATAACACATTTCACAGCGAAAACAAATCAATTACCTGTTGAAGAACTTCTGCTGAGGTCATCCTAAGTGTCCAACGAAGACAATCCATGGTTCTTTTGTTAGAAAAAGTAATTCGCGCGTTATAATCAGAAACGACAGCCTCCACTCCTCCATTGAAACGTGACGAGAACTCGTTCATCTTATACCTATAAACTTGTCCAAGAACAATCAAACATAGTTTTAAATGTATCCTTAGGAACACTTTTACGTATATTTACTATTATAAATCAACCTGAATATAAACTGATCGATAAAGACGGTAAAAAAGACACTGCGCGCCTTCTCGTGCGCGCGCGCTGGGTACTGTTGACATAAAAAGGTCACTTCCTGGTTTGCTCTTATTCTCTGGTCTAATTCATCCAAAATGAAATTTTACACTGTCTCGAGACTGTTGACATCTAAAGGAAGCAATGGGTACTGCATTCATATGCCCTTATATGGTCATTTTCATGAGGGAGGGGTTCCCAATGAGGCACTCTGTCAAAACCACTTTTTCCAGGACAGAAATTCCTCGGGGTTTCGCCTGCCATATGCGTTCTGTTTCACTCACAGACAAATGGTTAACACTTTTGGAAAATTCAGTGTTTCCTATCCAATGGTACTAAATATGTGCATATCCTATTTTCTGGGCCTGAATGGGAGGCATTTTACTTTGGGCACGCCAGGCTTTCCAAAACCGACCCCTCAGCTGCCACTCCCTAACAAGTTAACTTGATGTCCTCTGATATAATGACTTCAGCATGATCTCTCTAGGGTCATGGGTCATGTTGTCACCTAGTCTGCTCAGTGTTCTCTTCTCCAGTGAACCATAAGGGATGTTATCGGTTTGTGTGGTCAAACAAACTCCAACTCGCTGTGTCCTCTGTGTGTAGGCGGTCTGGGAGGGATCGGGATGGGCCTGGGACCTGGAGGACAACCTATCAATGCCAACCGGCTGAGTGGTGGAGGAGGAATGGGCAACATGGGCCCTGCAGGTTAGTACTGACCCCTAACCTCTCCATAATACTCCAGCAAACACACTGTTACTATTTAATCCACAGAGAGAGACTGCAGGTCAGTAGAGGAGCCAGTCAGTTCATACACACCATAGTTATCGGTTGTGAAGAGTAGTTGTTTGTTTTAAGCACTTACATCACATACTGACGCCCCCTCGACCACTGACGCTGTCCCCCTCGACCACTGAAGTGGGTGGGAAATTGTCTAGAGATAATGTAGAATAAGCTTTAGTACAAAACAAATCAGTGTGAGATGTGAAGTGTGTGTGATTCTGTCTGTCAGGTATGGAGGGAGGACCTGGGTATGGAGGGATGAGCAGACTAGGAGGTAAGGTCCTAGATAATAGCTCTCTCTACTTTATCACTCTGTTACATGACTGGACAACACATGGGTTATTGTGACTATCCATGTAATATAATCCTGTGTGTCGTGGAGGGTTTGGGGGCATGGACAGCATGGGGGGATTCGGAGCCAGAGACATGGGACGGATGGGAGGTAAGGACACGCACACCTAGGGCTGGGAATTGCCATGGACCTCACGATACAATATTATACTGATACTTAGGTGCCAATACTATCTTATGTAGATATCACGATTCTATATATGTATTGCGATTCGATACTGGGATATGTTACAATCATATTGCTCACAATATGTCTGCTGCAGATAGACGAGACAGTGTGAGAAAATTAGTTTTGATCAATCAGGGAAATATTTAAGTGCTGAAAACAACATGTTGACTCACTATTTAAAAAGATGAGAGCAAGCTATAGGATTAAAAGTTTGTTTGGCGCAGGTACAGCCAACTAGCGCTAGCTAACCCTGCCTAGCAAAAAACTTTTTACAAATAGATACTTGGAGTCAAAGTATCAATATAATATCATCCAAAATAACATTGCTATGTAACTGTATAGACCCCATCACCACTAAGGACAAAATAATTCACTCTCTAACTGTTTAAATGCTCCTGAAGTTTAATGTCAACTTTCCACTGAGTATATTTCTGACTGTTCCATCGTCCTCTCTCTCCTCTTTACTTCTCCCTCTCCAGACATGTCCTACCGGTCAGGGGGGATGGGAGGAGGGATGGACAGAGACTTTGGTCGCAGTGACATGTCCATGAGCAGAGGCTTCGGAGACTCCTTTGGAGGAATGGGTGAGTAGTTTACACCCTCACTCACTCTTTCTCTCACTCACACACCTGTCACTGTCAGTCATCATAGGTATAATCCATTCCATAGTCCTCATATCCATCCTCTAACAGCATGTTCAGTGGTGGGCATTAGACTAGGCATGTTGTAGCTTGGAACTGGAACCTGCAGGTAGACTGTACTAAGAGCTGAATCACAACTCCTGTATGGGTAACACACAACACTGGTCAAGTTACCATTCAGCCCTATGGCTCCAACATGTTACTGACAGACGTTTGTATGCTGTAACTTGTTTGTGTTGTGATGCGCTGCTAGGTTGTGGTAACGTGTGTGTGTGTGTGTGTGTGTGTGTGTGATGCCGTGCGTTCTCTCCCATCAGGAGGAGGTTATGGAGGAGACATGAGCAGTTTTGGCATGGGGCCCATTGGGGGAGGATTAGGTACACCGACATTACATTAACATCCCTCCCTGTCTCTCATGGCTCTCACTGTCTGTTAGCACACCCATATCATACTGCCAATGTTTCACTGTGCTTGACCTTGATTTGATGTGTGGTAGTTGTGGGCTGGAATTATAGCCTGCACAACCCCTGAATACCATTACGGTAGGGATTCTGATCTGAGGTGCTCACGCATATTCCCTGTGTCCTCTACTAGGTGGTATGGGCAGCCGGTCCATGGAGCGGATGGGCTCTGGCTATGACCGTATGGGGGGGGGCATGGCCATGAGCCGAGGGTTCGGGGGCTACGGAGGAGGAGCCATGTCTGACAGAGCCAAGGGAGGATGTCAGATCTTTGTCAGAAATGTATGTTTTATAAATAAATACTGTATAAATGTGCATTATGACATGATGTGCACTCCCCTTTTAAGCACATTAAAGCACCAAACACATGTTTAATAAGGTTGATCAAATCCACTATATGTACTGCTGGGTATTTACATCATGGACACCGATTTAAGTAGCGGGAATTGGAAACGCTTTTAGACGGAGGAGTAGGCGTCATCTAGCTCTGTGAAAATGCCCCTAAAGTAGTTAGAATTTTAGGCCCCTGTGTTCTAATGTCCTGTGTTGTGTTGTAGCTGTCCTATGACCTGACCTGGCAGAAACTGAAGGAGAAGTTCAGCGCCTGTGGTAAGCCTCTTCAATCAGTCTACTGTACTGAATAACCTGCAGATGGATTGAATGTAGCTTTGATCTGCACTACTGAAATGGCTTTAGCAGTGTCAGTGCTTAAACACTGTCTACTGCTCTTTCTCCTAATCTTCTCTCTCATCACCCATCTTTCTTACTCCCTCTCCAGGCCAGGTGATGTTTGCAGAGATTAAGATGGAGGGAGGAAAGTCTAAGGGCTGTGGTACGGTCAGGTTTGACTCCCCAGAGAGCGCTAACCAGGCCTGCAGGATGATGAATGGAACCAAGATCAGCGGTCGCGAGGTTGACGTCCGCATCGACCGCAACGCCTAGAGTCACACACACGGTCACGACAACTGCTCGTTCAATCTCCAACCGCTTTTGTTTTGTTTTAAAAACACATTTTCCACGTATCCGCATTTCCATAACTATTGGATGTGTATAAGGTCTGTTTTTCTTTTAATCTTTAGTTTTTTTTTTTTTGTGGGTCATACGTTTATTTGAGTGAATAAACATTTTAATTTTTCCACTTTCTTGTAAATGTTACTGTGGGATCAAAGGCTACTGGCCAGTTCACAGAAGGGTTGTTTGGGTGTGTTAAATTGAATACAAAGGTTAATTGCAGGTAAAACACCATAAATAAAATGTCCTCTGGAGCTAGCCAAAATAGCACTAACTAAAGATTTTCTACACCGTAGGTAACCAGACCACAACGGTGTAGGAGAATCATCTAGTGAAGTTAACTGATATAATGGCTCACGTTGACAAAATATGTGAAACTAGTGTCCATAAATGTTTCGTTTGCTAGTATCATAGAATTAGAATACTAATGTAATAGGATCTTTGGTTAGTATACACTGTGGGAGTCTTAAACCATCTCTGCTAACTGGGCTCCAACTTAAATGGTGTTCATGAGAAGTGGACTACTGACTAGATACTTTATTGCCTTTATCTTAAACAGTAAATTCAGGCTCCGTCTCTGTCCTGACAGTCATCGTTAGTGTTGTAGATCTCTAAGGCCATAAAGACCAGTGGAAACTTTTGGGTTTCTTCTCTATACGATCCTGTCCTTACTGTTGAGCAACACAGGCTGCTTGTAAACGCTGATCGGTTATGCCTGGACAATACCCCCTTCCCTCCCTCATTCACCAGCATTGAGTAATGACAGTTTATCCATTATATTGACCAGACTAGTGGCTGCTCTAACAATGGAAAATGTCTTAAAATGGAATGCAGTTGGGAGGAGGCAAGCTCAGGTGGGACCATTCTAGCCAATGAGAGGGCAGAAACTTGTGAACAGGCACAACTCTTATAAAGTTGCTGGGAAATCATGTGTCCTACTTATATCAGTACACTCATAACCTAAGCATTGCGAAACTACTATTTGATCAAATAAACCTCATGTAGCAAGGCCATTCCATTTTTTTGTTGACCAAATATGACACACATTGACCTCTGTACAAAAACTAGGCTTGTTGAGTGAAATAAATGCCACCTGCTGGTGAAGACAGATTTTTGGCCCAGTTATCCCTCTCGCTTTGCCTCTTCCTCTCTGGTAATGGCAAGATAAGGTCAGAGGAGTCCAGTAGAATATTAAAAGGCAGCTTTATTTCCAGAGTCAGAGGTGAAAGGCAGTGTTGCTGGGTCATTCTCACTCACAGGTAGTATGGAGTCTGCATGGGGCTGCTTCTCAAATCCCACCCTCCACCCATCAAACTCAACTCTGGACATTGAAGCCAGTTCCACTGCATTTTTTTTCTAATCAGGAACTGATTTAGGTGTGGCTGCAATTAATAATCAGGTAGAACAGAAAATCAGCAGGCTCCAGACCTCATAGGGTAAGAGTAGAATACCCCTGCCCTACATACATTTAAGTGCACTTATTTTGGCCAGAGACCTAAGTTGGGGAAAGGTGTCATTTGAGATGTAGCCTTTATCTTGGATCTGGGTGTTGGCGCCCAGTCCTGGGCCTGTATTCATAAAGTGTGTCAGAGTAGGAGTGTTGGTCTAGGATCAGTGGTATTCAAACATTTTCAGCGGGGACCCAATTTTCTTCACTATTTCTCGACGACTCCACCAATACATCAGCAAATAACCTTCAATTCATTGAATTTTCATCTCTTATCGAAACAAAAAGAACCCAATAAATACATTTACTCAATACAATTTTATTTTTCCAATGATCTTTCTCTGAAATGTTTGTATAGGGTCCCATACAATAATATGTACTGTTATTTTTTAAATAATTTTTTTAAAATACATTTGAATTTGGTGATCCAACACTCCTACTCTGACCATGTCCACAAACCCCACTGCTAGTGGGGTCGTGACCCGACTTCGAATACCACTGATTTAGATCATAATGA
The DNA here is from genome assembly GCA_030435695.1 of Brachymystax lenok tsinlingensis. Lineage (NCBI taxonomy): Eukaryota > Metazoa > Chordata > Actinopteri > Salmoniformes > Salmonidae > Brachymystax > Brachymystax lenok. The sequence goes on along the minus strand of CM059800.1, from coordinate 27,058,982 downwards.
ATGTGAGGACATGGACCGGGTGGACCTGATCCTATATCAGTACTCTTACTCTGAGACTCTGGGAATCTGGGCCCTGTATCTGGGTTCTGTATAAATGGTCTGAGTGTCAAGAGGTTGGTTCTGGGTGGTCTGGTTCTGGGGAGGGCTGCAGTGTGGGCTCCATCGCTGCCATTCAGCCACTACACAGTCTGATGAGTGTGGCCTGCAGCAGCGCTGTGTGTGCTACCGTGTGTGTTATTGTACGTCTCTGTGTCAGTCGCCGCAGTCTGACAGGGTTGTTCCCTATGATGCCCAGTTCATAGAGGATGGCCAGAGTGGCAAAAACAACATAGCAGAACAGAGAGACGTTCCCCAGCTTCCAGTCCAGCTTCCAGCCGTTTATATGGACCGCCATGAAGAGAAAGACGATGGAGAGGAGGAGGGTGGCGGAGATGAAAACCAGACCGGTGCTGTTGACCTCCACAGGGTTCACCGTGTCCACAAACACTGTCTTAATGAACCAGGGAAGACCCAGACACATCATGTCAAAAACATTAGAACCCACGATGTTGGACATGGCCATGTCAGCTTTACCTGGAACAGAGCAAGAGAGAGGGGAGGAAAGGGGAGGAGAGAGGTGACATATAACACAATGTTGTACACGTCTGTTTTACCTACACTACATGATCAAAAGTATGTGGACACCTGCTCGTCGGGCATTAATATGGAGTTGGTCCCTCCCCCCTTGTTGCTATAACAGCCTCCACTCTTCTGGGAAGGCTTTCCACTAGATGTTGGAACATTGCTGCGGGGACTTGCTTCCATTCAACAACGAGCATTAGTGAGGTCGGACACTGATGTTGGGAAATTAGGCTTGGCTCGCAGTCGGCATTCCAATTCATCCTAAAGGTGTTCTATTGGGTTGAGGTCAGGGTTCTGTGCAGGCCAGTCAAGTTCTTCCACACTGATCTTGACAAACCATTTCTGTATGGACCTCGCTTTGTGCATGGGCCATTGTCATGATGAAACAGGAAAGTGTCTTCCACAAGCTGTTGCCACAAAGTTGGAAGCACAGAATCGTCTAGAATGTCATTGTATGCTGTAGCGTTATGATTTCCCTTCACTGGATCTAAGGGGTCTAGCCCGAACCACGAAAAACAGCCCCAGACCATTATTCCTCCTCTACCAAACTTTACAGTTGGCACTATGCATTCTGGCAGGTAGCGTTCTCCTGGCATCCGCCAAACCCAGATTTGTCCGTCGGACTGCCAGCTGGTGAAGCGTAATTCATCACTCCAGAGAATGCGTTTCCACTGCTCCAGAGTCCAATTGCGGCGAGCTTTACACCACTCCAGCCGACGCTTGGCATTATGCATGGTAATCTTAGGCTTGTGTGCAGCTGCTCGGCCATGGAATCCCATTTCATGAAGCTCCCGACGAACAGTTCTTGTGCTGACGTTGCTTCCAGAGGCAGTTATGAACTAGGTAGTGAGTGTTGCAACCAAGGACAGACAATTTTTACTAGGCGCTTCAGCACTCGGCGGTCCAGTTCTGTGTGCTTGTGTGGCCCACCACATCGCGGCTGAGCCGTTGTTGCTCATAGACATTCCACTTCACCATAACAGCACGTACAGTTGACCAGGGCAGCTCTAACAGGGCAGAAATTTGACAAACTGACTTGTTGGAAAGGTGGCATCCTATGACGGTGCCATGTTAAAAGTCATTGAGCTCTTCAGTATGGGCCATTGTACTGTCAATGTTTGTCTATGGAGATTGCATGGCGGTGTGATCGATTTTATACACCTGTCAGCAACAGAGTGTCCACATACCTTTGTGTATATAGTGTAAGAGAGAGATAGGACTTGAACGATTATGATAAGGGGGACATCTAGTGGAATAAGTTGCAGCTGTGGGCTCCATTTCGCTCTGAAGTATTACGTCTGTATGTATCTACTGTCCTGGAAAAGAGATGCATCTCAGGGGGACTAAAGGTGTCGTGGAAAAAATTATTTACAAATTATGACACTCATACAAGAAACTTGTGAATTCAATAAGACCTTTAATTCGGAGTAATCAAAGGTTGAGCCGTGACCCGGATCATAGCTGACTGTGTCTCAGAGCACAGCCTTTATAGTATTCTCCCTATATTCCATACATAGACCCCTCCCCAAGCTTTACAGCTTCCCATATGTCCTGTTTCAATAGGGGTCTTTGTTACATAGTCTTCTGGCATCCTGCTTTTCCCCAGATCTATTAATCAGTTCCAAATGACCCTCTGCTGACCTTTTTATCCTCAGGTCTGTTTGTTCAACTATTCAGCCTTAGCCACCTTCCTGAGTTCATCAGATACTCCGCTTCAACAAATCCTATACATTATGTATGTCTTTCTGTCTTACTACTTCAAAGTGATCAATCAGAATACTGAAAATGTAATAATTGTAGTGAGTTAATCTACCACAACAACTATCTAAGTTAAGCTTGTTTTAGCACTTAAGCCTCATTATCAATATTATCATGTTGTCTGCTATCACATAGTACATTAATTAAATTAATCAATGTGTCTGAGCCATGTTTTTACTACCACATATACCCCCCTCTGAAACTTACAGAGTTTCACACAAAGAAAAAGTCCAGTATAGATAAGAAGGGGAGCACCCCCTGAAACACTATAGAGGAAACATCCTCCAACCAAATTTAACAAACAAAGCTCCACCTACTCACATATACAGGAACGGACAAAACATCTCCAATCTCAATTATCTAGACGGGAGTAAAAGATCCATGAAAACATAGAGAAAGAGAGGACCAAACATATCCAAACACACACAATACAGGAAAGGAGTAGAAATGTCCACTCAATCCAAAGAAAAAACAAAAATAATCGACAAACACAACAAAACAACCAATACAATATCAAATCATCAAACCAAAAGAACCAAAATCCATATACCAGTTAAACACATTCTTCATCCTTACATAGAGAACAGGCCCCCCTCTGACACATATCACAAACCATAGATCATCATAAAGCATATGTCCATCACTGTGAGACTTAGAGCACCACTTGAAACTTCCTCTCCCATAACAAGATTCATGCACATGAACAAACAAAGTCAACACAATCAGGAACCCATCATACACAGGAATATAGATTCAAAACCTGATTTAACCTCATCTCTGGCTTTAAATTCATTAGGGACACCTCCAGGTTGTCCAATTGTATCTTATATAGACATTATTGTCAGACTTGTAATCTCTCCTTAGTTTATGTTAAGCAAGCAACTGCTTAGTATCACTAGGATCCCATACAGTGACAATTAACTGTTGAATTACCTAACCCCCTCACAAAGGCCTGTCCATCCTACTGGTAATTTTTACCCTTAATCTTTGCCCTCCACATACCCAGAAGAAACCAGCTACTATCACAGTCTGATCTTCATATGGTGCAAAAATGGGAGTGCTAGTGTTTTGATTTTGACAGCCAACCTAAATAAAAATCTTTCATCCCCCAACTTCCAGCTGCTCAATAAGTAGCCCTTCCTGGAGTGCCTACATTCCTTAGTTAAGTGCCATCTAGTCACACATCTGCTCTCAAACTTCATTCACTCCTTGTGTCATTTAGACATTCAAATGATGGCATATAATCTATTCAATACCCATATGGTGCCCCTACCTTCTCTTCTTCCATACGTACATCCAATTCTTGACACCACTTACCCTAGACACTTTGGTTCTAATATCTTTGATAATATGGATAACCCAAACACAAACATTCAGCAGGACAGTAAGCCCTTTCTGATCTACTCAAATAACAAAAGTTTTTATTAAATTCAGCACAATCCCTATAATCATAAGGATTAGGTACCACCACTAATTCTGTCAGTGGAGAGGGTGCACATAATAAGCAACTTGTCAAGTTTAATTTTAAGTCTGTATATTGAGCCCATTCATACCACTTATTATTTACCATGTCTCCTAGAACTGCATCCTTATACGGCCCAGGGATTGAAATATCAGTTGAAGATACAGAGTCCTTTACATAAGGCAGGCTATTAAAAATGGTGAAAAGGTTCCAAATGTTGGTAAAGAACCCACCAGTCTCTGACACATCTAGTTCCTTTGTGATTGCTGTAAACTGTTTCGTAGTAGCAGTAGATATAGTCAACGTAGTAACTGCTATAGTGTTCAAGGCAACCACTGTTGTTGTCATTCCTGTATTCATCACAGGCTCATCCTGTTCAGGTGTCGGGGCTCGTCCCAGTCTGATGATTGTCAAACTATTTCCATCAGTAACTCTAGTACTTGCTATTTCAACAATGAACTCCTCTCCTTCCACATGTTCAAACTTCTTCTTTGGTTAATGTCAGGTCACATCCCTTTGGTCCCAGATGACTTCTCCCTTCGTCTGATGTCGTGTCCATCCACAGAAGGCTGTCTCTGGCAGAGGTTTTATCCTCTTGATTGCAAATGACTTCTGTTCTCCTTTTTCGGTTATCAGCTGAGTTGAAATAGGAATACTAACTGACATCCTCCCCATGAGGTTCAAATAGGCACTTCTTGCCTATGTCTAACACAATGCAGTAGGTTAACAGTCACTTCACTTAGATTTACTGGTGCTACTATCATTTCAATGTCATTGTTCTTCTGCTGTTTCAGGTTCCATTGATTGGAAGTCTTCAAGGGCAGAAAAGTCAATTGTGGGGAAATCCCCCTATTCTTCGACCTGTATAAGTTCACCTCGTCTTGCCCCTTGTGAAGGTTCACTCTCTCCTGTAACCTGTGGACATAGTCCTTCCTCTTCACCTGGTGGAAGCCCTTCTTCCAGTCTGAATGGGGCCCCCCTCAGGGAATGCATTGATTTCAGGGAAATGTGGTTCCCACTCTTCAGTTGGTGTTTCGGGGTCCCATCGTAACGGGCTTCTGTCAGGGAGATCTGCCAGAATAGATATCTCATTATGAGCATCAGGCATGCCACTTTCCCCCACCCCTGGACTCTCAGATCCTCCAGGAGAGAAAAGTTGTTCCTCGCAGGTTTTGGCTTCTGCATCTTCTTTCTTCCACCTTCCTCTCGGTGGATTAGTCGCATCCTGGCTTCCACTTCGTCCACTGACATCCTGCCCCCTCCCTGGCGCCTCGATCTCCTCTGCTGCTCCCGTTCCCTCCAAGCTCCTGCCTGGTGGATTAGCATTCTCTGCGTTCTCATGTCTCAATGGTTGTCTCCTCCTCTCTGACGGACTCTGGAGCAATGGTTTGGATGTTTCCATGTCTTGCTTCCTTTCACCTGGATGGCAGTTGGCGTCGCTGTAGCCACCTCGCAGGGTCCTTCCCTCTTTGGCTCATTCCATTCTTCCAGAACACTCAGACCTGGTCACCTCAGATCACCGGACGTGGAACCTCTGGTCCTGGTGTAGATTTATCTCCCTTCTTTCTGTGAAGCATTCACACTTGGAGACTTACGGCCTCTGTTCTATGATTACACCATACACCCTCTTATGTCCATTACTCATCACACAACACACTGACATTCCAGCTGAAGCTGGCGACCCTCTCTCCTTGTGGTTCCTAAGAGAGTGATAGCAGAATACTAGGAAAGCAAAATAACACATAACAGTTTTGACAATGTGATATGTTATACATAAATATATATTCCCAAAAACCTAAATCTAAGACTATGACAATTCCCACTCTCTCTTCACCTGCCTCTACGCCTTAAGGACCTGCCTCTACGCCTCCTGCTGGACTCTGCAAAAATAAAAGCCCTAAAAAGCTTCCTCATGCTTTCATCCAGTCTTCCCCTTTCGGCCCCAGGTTCTGAGAGGTGTTCCCAAGTCATGTCATTTTTACTTAGTTCTCCATCTCAACTAATAGGCATGTCACCTGCTATGCATATCCCTAATCAACATTACATCTACTTTAAGTAAATCAAAACTGTATATGCTCTCATACCAATGCCTTCAACATGTTATATTTAGAGTACAATTATCCTAACATCTTTTATCATACGATGCATTAACCTATAAAGCAATTAACTCCTAACTTAACCCATCTGCATGCATATCCACAGTGAAATCTAGTCTTTCTTTAGCTCCTCTTCTTCTGTTACGGTGTTTTCAAGCTCATCCCTTACATGGTGTACCTTACTTCTTGTGAGAATGATGCACCCACAAAAGAGAGACATGTCAATCTTTACCACTGCAGGTGTTTTAAGGAGTACCATATGTGTGGACCAGACCAAATCTATCCCAACATCCCCTCCTGGTGTATCTGGATGTTCACTCAATCTCCGGAATTCAGTCCATGCCCTTGGTTATCTCTGGCTCCGTATGTGCTGCTTACACCTGAGGATATACACACTCCAACATGGGTCATTTCCTGACAACAGACTCTCTTCTTATGTCAAGATCACTCATTCGTAATATTTAATTAACATCCCTATGTAAACATTCTATCTCAACCACCCCTTCTCCTGCTACATTTACACATAATGATTGCCCAACTGTGGTCCCTACCGCAACAGTCATAAAATGTATTACTGCACGTAATTAGTTAAGTGTCTTCTACCAGTAAAAATATTAAAGAAACATACCACTGAGTTGGAAGAATAACCAACCTAACCACACTCTTAAGTCATAAGTTTCTTAAACTTGCACCATAGTGTTCAAATTCCCACCATCATCACTTTTCCTCTCACCATAATTTAGATATGTGTAATGTTCAATGTCCTTACAATTGTCCCTATATTTTACACAGACAGCTTTTCTTCCTTTCCTGTAAGCTATCTCCTGTAACCATATACATAGTATCTAGAAACAACAGCCCTCTATTATCATAACCTTTATTTATGACTACCACCATAACCTTCATTTATGAGTCCTACCATAGTTGAATACATACTAAAACATTCTTGAATCTATTTAGTCAATATTCATCCATCCCTCCTCTGGAACAAAGATCACTTATGTTCCACAAAACATGTAAGAGGAAAAATGTATACTTGTTTAAAACCTTCCCATTACTTTTTAAAGTAACTGAAGCTGGGAAAAACATCCAACAGTTACATTCTATGCCCAATTATGCAGTCTTCATGCAATCTCAATCATTACCATTATATGGTGTTATTTCAAAACACAGACAATAAACCTTATATGCAATTACTATTCTATAACCCAGACATCCCTATTAAAATGTATACTTATAAACATTTTACTGTCAGTACAAGTAATAGCTATTCTCATTACAACCCCTCTGCCCATGCTTGTCTGTCATGAGAGGCCTAGAACGAAAAGCAAGTTAGCCCTATGCATCCAGACCATACTCAATTATAGTTTATTAGCCCTTGTTCCCTTTTTGACCTTCTTGCTTCTTGCACATACCATTAATACATTAACTTCCTGCTCAAATTCACTGGTGTTAGCAAAACATTTAAACCAAGCAACAACAATCAGAAACTATCAATCCCTAATACATTAATTACTAAACTCAAATCAATCCTTCAGTTTCCAAATCATAATTAAAAACCCAATTAATTATCCAACCAAAATGTTAAATTACATTGCTCAGTGATTCAAATTGGTCCTATCGCCCAAAGTAAAAACTAAATTTAACACACATCAATATTAGCAGAATGCACATTTATATTAACATCCAGTATAATTATTTCATATTTCATAACTTTTTTATCACAATTATAATACAGATCAGTATCTGAATGCATTCTTAATCTAAATTACTATAAGTTTATGTTGTGTATGGACCTCTACAATCAACCTGATACCCCAAAAGTCTAAAACAATTTTGGGCACAGTTGACCAAACCCCTCTTTCTTCTTCCACTTCACTGAGGTCATGTTCAGAGAAGCTTTTTTCCAATACTGCTAAGTTCTGCTTAAAGTCTTCCATCTTTTTCGTTTTTAGTCTCCTTTCCTCACACACAGCAACATCCAATGTCCCTGCTGCTGGCCATTTGGTGTTTAGTTTCTTTGTACGCTTTTCCCATTTCATATAGGTTTTTATTATTTCCTTTTTACTTAGGGGGTGTCTAGCCCCTAAGATCTCTACTGGTGTTCTATTAATTTTTCCTACTTTATTCTTCTTTCTTTGTTTGGTATTTTAATTATATTCTAACACTTTTTAGTTCTAGCTGACTGTTTTACTCTTTGCACTTCCTTATCTGTTTTATATATTTTACTTATTATTACTTATTCGATTGTTATCTGGCTTCTAATTCTTCTCTTCTGTTCTTTGTCCTACTTTCTTCTATCCTGAGGCTGTTTATAGTCACTTATTCCTGCTGCTCTGCTGTAACCTAATACTCCTGGCCCCCCTTATGCTATAGCTCTCTAGGGATTCTGCTGGTACAGAGATCCCTACTGCTCTCCAGCCCTCCTAACGTTTCTATGGTATTTTAATGTTTTTAGAAACTGCTACTATGGTCTATTTTATAATACTTGTTACCCCTATTTCTTCTAAGATAACCTAGATGTATTATTTTATCCTGAATTTAGTACTGCTTATACTAATCTGTATGTTACTTTTCATGATAACAGATCAGAACAACATTTTAGTTTAGTTCATTAACTCTATAATAGATTATTACTTTCACCAATCATTCTTAATTCAATTGTCTAAACATATGTCAGAATAGAGAGAATAACAACGCATTCTATTGAAACTAATCATTCAAATTGGCTACTAATACTCCCCCATCACACTGTCAGCTTCATCACAGAGCAACAGCATCAGAAAGTTAGACCTATAACCCATCAGGAATAGAACAGAACAAACACAACAATACACTCCTTCACATACAACTCAATACACTCCTACACAGCACTCAAGGTGTGTATACTTCAACCCAAAACCTCAAAGGACTGTACCCTCCCCCCATTTTTACCACACAACTCTACATGGGAGTAACGTGTAAAAGAAACACTACTGGTCAAAAAAATACAACATTTCAAATCACAACATCAAATTAAAATCACTACTTTTAAGAACTCCACAAAGAAAAATATTTTACCCATATGGCCATAGGAAAATAAACTTAAGGCAGCCTACCCTCAGTCAAAGGCAACACCCTCTCCTTCTTCACATTAGTCCAATTCACAAATCTGGTCAAGAACTAGAAAACTCCATCATAATAATACATTTTACAAATAACCCCGAAAATCAGTTTGACAAATGACCTTAAATTCATTATCCAAATGGCTTTCCAATGCGGGTGATGACAGAGGTCATGACAGAGGTCAGAGGTCATACAAACCCTTCAAAGAAGTGTTTCTTACTATATTAGACAAATTAATGAAAAATAGTCAAACATTTCATACATGTTGTATCCCAGGTTTCCAGTACATTCCTTTGTCAAAAGAATTCCATTATTGTTAATAAAAACTCAGAAAATAAAAACTTGCCATATGTGTGCCCCTTTAAGATACGTTGGCACTCAGACAAACTGAACTCACCAAACACAAAGGAAAGGACCACACATATTTTAAACACCAACAAATAGTCATGACAAATGTGTTATGTGCGGGTATTTGTAACCCTTAAGGCAAAACAAACAAACAATTGCCAAACTTTATTTCATTTGGCAACTTACGGATTCTCCCAAAGATTATAGCCCCAGAAAACATTTCAAAGAGCGACAATGAAATCCCCACGTTTCCTATAAAAACACAAAACACTTCGTTAGCATTTATTATACTACAGTGATTCAACGACCCAAAAGCTTTAACTACAATCCAAACACGATAATAATGATAAGTCCACAGTACTCCCTCAAATCATTCATCATTAGTGTTAATCTACCTCAACGTTTATATGTACTTAATTTAGCATGCGCTACCCTTAGATACTATTATCCTGGTATTGTAACTAGACCAATGTCCAACAAACATGTTAACAATTTACTTTCGCAAATGTAGTAAATTCTTCAGCGTAAGGAATCAGTGGTATTTAATCCCAGGCGTTTTAATAAAATGTTGTTTGAGACATGTTCTCCTATGTCTCCTTAAACTCACATACTTTAGGTGACTTCCATTAGTCCCAGAATAAATAATTTCTAATCTAACCTTTCAGCGATGGGCTGGACGTGGCGAGATACAACGTTATATTCAATAAAACACCACTTAGACGTTAATGTTCACCTAATATCCACTGTCCCCGTTTCTGACAAGGATAATTCAACCTCAAAATCCACTACTGAACAGAGTTAACCCAAACCTTCTAAATCATATTCCTACTATTTTCCACATGGCAGTCAAATACCCAAGCTAATCGTGGCTAACTCATTTAGCTAACGTTATTCCCAGATACAAGAAAATATATCTTCAATCTACTCACCTCTCAAAGCCAGTTAGGCTCCTTACTTGCTTATTTAAACATGCTGGTGACTAACTATGCTGCTTGCAATACTTCAAATTATGTTATTTCTCTTAAATGTACTTACACCAACAATATTCAATCCAAAAAACATTCGCCAACTTCTCAGTTATCTGCACTCTGGTACACCCAATCTAGTGTTTCTTTACCCCAACCAAAATAACCTGAACGACTTACCAGGTATCCCAATTTACACTATCCATTCTCAGAATAGTCCTATGAACGTAATAACGCTAATAGACGCACTAAAATTCAATACACTTATTTAGCTTCTTATTCTTGTTCTATGTTTTTGTTCCAATTCATAATTAATTCAATCGCATACTACAGCCACGCTGCTGTATTTTATATTTTTTTCTATCTCTTACCAGTGTTACATTTTATCGCACCCCGCCCGCCTGACTACACTTAGTCAGCGTCTCATAAAAAAGTTACAGTCTCTTTACTTGTAATAGACAACACAATATGCTTTTCCTAAACCTCTATATTTCTTTACACAGGATAACATACACCTATTCAGGCTTTTGACATTTATACACGCGTTTCATTCACACACATTTACGTTTTTTACCTAAAAACGACCTATTTCATCATCGACACAAAAATAGGGTTTATGTGATATGATGAGAGCCTGACAAACCAAGTCAACGTCTCATCATATCTGTACACTTTACCCAAGCAGACCTCTCCTCCTGAGAGCGGTATCGCAAAGTGACCCATTATACAGTCTCCTACTAATTTATTGGAGATGCGTCATAGGCTTTCTACCTACTTATTTACACAGACCTCTACTCTTTAGAGCTGCATTCATAAGTAACCTGTCCAAGCAGACTCCCCATTAACGTATGGAGATGGTATCACAGGATTTTTATACACAATACGCTTTCCCTAAAGCGACCTACAGTTTTAATGTTATCCTGATACGCTTCCGCTACACAGGTAAACATTTATTCTCTATAGGATTTTTCGGTATGATGCAAGTTTTTCCAAACTCAGGCTTAAAGTCCCTTCATTCCCTTATTTGCCCGTCCAGTGCTGACCTCTACATGTTAGAGCGGTATCACGGCGCAGATAACCTATCCATTCAGACCCCTTACTATAATTTCCCGGGTGGTATCATAGGATTTCTATTCTACACACTTCACCCAGGCAGACCCCTTTTATTTTTCCTACGGGCGGTATTGCGAAGTGTTCTAAATACTCATCCTAAGTAGACCTCTACATAAAATAAGCAACCTGTCCAGGCAGACTTTTTTTTATCTAAGTATAAAAAACGGTATCACAGGATTTTCTACTCTCCATTTGCGTTGACCATATGTCCAGGTAGCCCCAGCACCCCTCCAAGCCAGGCAACCCAACGAAACAGAGCAAATGCAAGGCCCCCCTCCACTGGTTACCCGACGTCAGCAAGATATGCAGCTTTCCTTTCACCCAGCCCCCACAAATGTGATTACTTTTAACAACCCCCCAAAAGTTCATGCATGCATGCAGTTTATTGAATTCAAAAGTTCTTAATATTACTAGGTTCTTTTTTGAATCTTAAGAGAGACCTACGTGGCATCCTCGTCGCTGAGACAGATCTCCCGTAGCAGCCCGCACAAATATTCAACCATCCGCAAGCCCAGGCTTACCTTCGATGGTTGGGGTGGCCAGGCTGCCCGGAAGATCCGCCGTCAGCTCCTAGGTGTCCTCGTCTAAAAAAGTCCCTTCGACTCCTGGCTTAAAAGCTCGCCAATATGTAGTGGAAAAAATGATCTTCAAATTATGACACTCATACAAGAAACTTGTGAATTCAATAAGACCTGTCGTGGAAAATGGTTTCTCAAAAATATGAAACTCTTACAAGAAACTTGTGAATTCAATAACACCTTTAATTAGCACAATCAAAGGTGGAGCCATGACCCGGATCACAACTGACCCTGTGTCTCAGCCCACAGCCTTTTTAAATATTCTCCCAATATCCTACACAGACCCCTCCCCAAGTTTACAGCTTCCCATATGTCCTGTTTCCATAGGGGACTTTGTTATATTGCCTTCTGGCATCCTGCTTTTCCTCAGAAGCCTTTGATCAGTTCCAAATGGCCTTCCTGCTGACCTGTTTCTTTCATGTCCATTTGTTCAACTAAGCTTAGCCATTTTCCCATACATTGTGTATGTCTTTCTGTCTCACCACTTCAAAGTAATCAATCAGAACACTGAAAATGTAATAATTGTAATGAGTTAATCTCCCACAACTATCTAAGTTAAACTTATTTTAGCACTTAAGCCTCATTATCAATACTATCATGTTGTCTGCTATCACATAGTATATTAATTAAATTAATCAATGTGTCTTAGCCATGTTTTCACTACCACAGACCTTTAATTCAGAGTAATCAAAGGTTGAGCTGTGACCCGGATCACAGCTGACTCTGTGTCTCAGAGCACAGCCTTTATAGTATTTTCCTTACATTCCATACATAGACCCCTCCCCCAAGCTTTACAGCTTCCGATATGTCCTGTTTCAATAGGGGCTTTGTTACATAGTCTTCTGGCATCCTGCTTTTCCCCAGATCTATTAATCAGTTCCAAATGACCCTCTGCTGACCTTTTTATCCTCAGGTCTGTTTGTTCAACTATTCAGCCTTAGCCACCTTCCTGAGTTCATCAGATACTCCGCTTCAACAAATCCTATACATTATGTATGTCTTTCTGTCTTACTACTTCAAAGTGATCAATCAGAATACTGAAAATGTAATAATTGTAGTCTCCCACAACAACTATCTAAGTTAAGCTTGTTTTAGCACTTAAGCCTCATTATCAATATTATCATGTTGTCTGCTATCACATAGTACATTAATTAAATTAATCAATGTGTCTTAGCCATGTTTTGACTACCACAAAGGTCAGAAAGGATCAGAAATGAAGCTACGGTAGTAGTTACCTTCTCTGGTGACCATGACACTAGCCACTGTGTCTGGTATACTGGTCCCTGCAGCTAACAGAGTCAGGCCCATCACTGTGTCTGGGATACCCAGGGTCTCTCCTATTACATACAACACAGAGAACACACAGTCAGATACACAGGACATAGAGTCAGGCCCATCACTGTGTGGGATACCCAGAGTCTCTCCTGTTACATCTGAGAAATACCACAGGGTCAGATAGAACACAACACAGGGTCAGATAGAACACAACACAGGGTCAGATAGAACACAACACAGGGTCTGATAGAACACAACACAGGGTCTGATAGAACACAACACAGGGTCTGATAGAACACAACACAGGGTCAGATAGAGACACCTGTCCACAGAAGCAATCAATCAATCAGATTCCAAACTCTCCACCATGGCCAAGACCAAAGAGCTCTCCAAGGATGTCAGGGACAAGATTGTAGACCTACACAAGGCTGGAATGGGCTACAAGACCATCGCCAAGCAGCTTGGTGAGAAGGTGACAACAGTTGGTGCGATTATTCGCAAATGGAAGAAACACAAAAGAACTGCACAACTCCCTCAGCCTGGGGCTCCATGCAAGATCTCACCTCGTGGAGTTGCAATGATCATGAGAACGGTGAGGAATCAGCCCAGAACTACACGGGAGGATCTTGTCAATGATCTCAAGGCAGCTGGGACCATGGTCACCAAGAAAACAATTGGTAACACACTACACCGTGAAGGACTGAAATCCTGCAGCGCCCGCAAGGTCCCCCTGCTCAAGAAAGCACATATACATGCCCATCTGAAGTTTGCCAAATAACATCTGAATGATTCAGAGGACAACTGGGTGAAAGTGTTGTGGTCAGATGAGACCAAAATGGAGCTCTTTGGCATCAACTCAACTCGCCGTGTTTGGAGGAGGAGGAATGCTGCCTATGACCCCAAGAACACCATCCCCACCGTCAAACATGGAGGTGGAAACATTATGCTTTGGGGGTGTTTTTCTGCTAAGGGGACAGGACAACTTCACCGCATCAAAGGGACGATGGGCGGGGCCATGTACCGTCAAATCTTGGGTGAGAACCTCCTTCCCTCAGCCAGGGCATTGAAAATGGGTCGTGGATGGGTATTCCAGCATGACAATGACCCAAAACACACGGCCAAGGCAACAAAGGAGTGGCTCAAGAAGAAGCACATTAAGGTCCTGGAGTGGCCTAGCCAATCTCCAGACCTTAATCCCATAGAAAATCTGTGGAGGGAGCTGAAGGTTCGAGTTGCCAAACGTCAGCCTCTAAACCTTAATGACTTGGAGAAGATCTGCAAAGAGGAGTGGGACAAAATCCCTCCTGAGATGTGTGCAAATCTGGTGGCCAACTACAAGAAAAACGTCTGACCTCTGTGATTGCCAACAAGGGTTTTGCCACCAAGTACTACGTCAAGTTTTGCAGAGGGGTCAAATACTTATTTCACTCATTAAATTGCAAATCAATTTATACAAATTTTCACATGCGTTTTTCTGGATTTGTTTGTTGTTATTCTGTCTCCCACTGTTCAAATAAACCTACCAATAAAATTATAGACTGATCCTTTCTTTGTCAGTGGGCAAACGTGCAAAATCAGCAGGGGATCAAATACTTTTTTCCCTCACTGTAACACAACACAGGGTCAGATAAAACATAACACACAGGATGCAGGTAGATATAACACAAAGGATGCAGGTAGATATATAACACACAGGATGCAGGTAGATAAAACCCACAGGATGCAGGTAGATATAACAAACAGGATACAGGTAGATAAAACCCACAGGATACAGGTTGAGATAACCCATATTATTCAGGTAGATATAACACACAGGATGCATGTAATTATAACCCACAGGATGCAGGCAGATATAACACACAGGATATAGGTAGATATAACACACAGGATGCAGGCAGATATAACACACAGGATACAGGTAGATATAACACACAGGATACAGGTAGATATAACACACAGGATACAGGCAGTTATAACACACAGGATGAAGGTAGATATAACAGACAGGATACAGGCAGATATAACACACAGGATGAAGGTAGATATAACAGACAGGATACAGGCAGATATAACACACAGGATACATGTATATATAACACACAAGATAGTCAGATAAAACACACAGGATGCAGGCAGATAAAACACACAGGATGCAGGTAGATAAAACAAACAGGATGCAGGTAGATATAACATACAGAATGCAGGTAGATATATAACACACAGGATACAGGCTGATATAATCCACAGGATGCAGGCAGATAAAACACACAGGATGCAGGTAGATAAAACAAACAGGATGCAGGTAGATATAACATACAGAATGCAGGTAGATATATAACACACAGGATACAGGCTGATATAATCCACAGGATGCAGGCAGATAAAACACACAGGATGCAGGTAGATAAAACAAACAGGATGCAGGTAGATATAACATACAGAATGCAGGTAGATATATAACACACAGGATACAGGCTGATATAATCCACAGGATACAGGCTGATATAACACACAGGATGCAGGTAGATATAACAAACAGGATACAGGTAGATATAACACACAGGATACAGGTAGATAAAACACACAGGATGCAGGTAAATATAACACACAGGATACAGGTAGATATAACACACAGGATTTAGGTAGATATAACACACAGGATGGAGGCTGATATAACACACAGGATGCATGTAATTATAACCCACAGGATACATGTAGATATAACACACAGGATATATCTACACAGGCGCAGAAGACGTGGAAGTCGATTAAGGCAGCCCCCCGCACCTCTCTGATTCAGAGGGGTTGGGTTAAATGCGGAAGACACATTTCGGTTGAAGGCATTCGGTTGTACAACTGACTAATAATGGTGACTTTGACTTTATAACACACAGTATACAGGCAGATATAACATACAGGATACAGGTAGATATAACACACAGGATACAGGCTGATATAACACACAGGATGCAGGTAGATATAACACACAGGATGAAGGTAGATATTACACACAGGATACAGTTAGATTTAACACACAGGATACAGGTAGATAAAACACACAGGATACATGTAGATAAAACCCACAGGATGAAGGTAGATATAACACACAGGATACAGGTAGATAAAACCCACAGGATACAGGTATAGATAACCCACATTATTCAGTTAGATATAACACAGGATGCAGGCTGATATAACACACAGGATGCATGTAATTATAACCCACAGGATACAGGTAGATATAACACACAGGATGAAGGTAGATATAACACACAGGATACAGGCAGATATAACACACAGGATACAAGTAGATATAACACACAGTATGCAGGCAGATATATAACACACACAGGATACAGGCAGATATATAACACACAGGACACAGGTAGATATAACCCACAGGATACAGGTAGATGTAACACACAGAATGCAGGCTGATATAACACACAGGATGCATATAATTATAACCCACAGGATACATGTAGATAGGATACAGGTAGATAAAACACACAGGATGCAGGTAGATATAACACACAGGATGCAGGTAGATATAACACAGGATGCAGGCTGATATAACACACAGGATGCATGTAATTATAACCCACAGGATACATGTAGATATAACACACAGGATGTAGGTAGATAAAACACACAGGATGCAGGAAGATATAACAAACAGGATACAGGTTGAGATAACCCACATTATTCAGTTAGATATAACACACAGGATACAGGCAGATATAACACACAGGATACAAGTAGATATAACACACGGTTACAGGTAGATATAACACACAGGATGCAGGTAGATATAACACACAGAATGCAGGTAGATATAACACACAGGATACAGGTTGATATAACATACAGGTAGATAAAACACACAGGATGCAGGCAGATATAACACACAGGATGCAGGCAGATGTAACACACAGGATGCAGGCAGCCTAGTGGTTAGAGCGTTGGACTGCATATAACCCACAGGAGGGTTGCAAGTTTGAATCCCAGAGCTGACAAGGGAAAAAAAAATCTGTCGCTCTGCCCAAGAACAAGGCAGTTAACCCACTGTTCCCCAGGCGCCGAAGACGTGGAAGTCGATTAAGGCAGCCCCCCGCACCTCTCTGATTCAGAGGGGTTGGGTTAAATGCGGAAGGCATTCGGTTGTACAACTGACTAATAATGGTGACTTTGACTTTTTGACTTTATAACACACAGTATACAGATAGATATAAGACACAGGATACAGGCAGATATAACATACAGGATACAGGTAGATAAAACACACAGGATACAGGCAGATATATAACACACAGGATACAGGTAGTTATAACCCACAGGATACAGGTAGATATAACACACAGGACGCAGGCAGATATAACACACAGGACACAGGTAGATATAACCCACAGGATACAGGTAGATATAACACACAGAATGCAGGCTGATATAACACACAGGATGCATGTAATTATAACCCACAGGATACATGTAGATATAACACACAGGATGTAGGTCGATAAAACACACAGGATGCAGGCAGATATAACACACAGGATACATGTAGATAAAACCCACAGGATGCAGGTAGATAAAATCCACAGGATACAGGTTGAGATAACCCACATTATTCAGTTAGATATAACACACAGGATACAGGTAGATATAACACACAGTATGCAGGCAGATGTAACACACAGGATACAGGTAGATAGAACCCACAGGATACAGGTTGATATAACCCACAGGATACAGGAAGATATAACACACAGGATACAGGCTGATATAATCCACAGGATACAGGCTGATATAACACACAGGATGCAGGTAGATATAACAAACAGGATACAGGTAGATATAACACTCAGGATGAAGGTAGATATAACACACAGGATGAAGGTAGATATTACACACAGGATACGGTTAGATTTAACACACAGGATACAGGTAGATATATAACACACAGGATGCAGGTAGATATAACCCACAGGATATAGGTAGATAAAACACACAGGATGCAGGCAGATATAACACACAGGATGCAGGCAGATATAACACAGGATACAGGTAGATATAACACACAGCATACAGGTAGATATATCAAACAGGATACAGGTAGATAAAACCCACAGGATACAGGTATAGATAACCCACATTATTCAGTTAGATATAACACACAGAATGCAGGCTGATATAACACACAGGATGCATGTAATTATAACCCACAGGATACAGGTAGATATAACACACAGGATGTAGGTAGAAAAAACACAAAGGATGCAGGTAGAAAAAACACAAAGGATGCAGGCAGATAACACACAGGATACAGGTAGATATAACACACAGGATACAGGTTGATATATAACACACAGGATACAGGTTATAAAACACACAGGATGAAGGTAGATATAACACACCGGATGAAGGTAGATATAACACACAGGATACAGGTAGATATAACACACAGGATGTAGGTAGAAAAAACACACAGTATGCAGGCAGATATAACACACAGGATACAGGTAGATATAACTGTAACAAGACAGAGGCGGATGCAAGATGCAAGCAACGATGGTTTAATGAACACAGTTCACAGGAGCAACAGGACAGACAGACTATACTCAAACGGAATCCGACGCAGGGACTAGGGCGGACCATCCGATGATGGAGTGAGGAACAGCGTGCTAAGAAATCCAGGGGAGAGTGTCCAGATGGGGAGGAAGGAGCACAGCAGATAATCCACACAAGGAGGGCGAGAGACGAGCACAGAAACCCGACACAACATCAGGGAAGTAACAACGATCTGACAACATGAAACACCAGTCACTGAACATATAAAGGGAAGGTAAGTGGTTACAGCTGGCGCAGACAATCAGACCGAGATTGGGAACCACGCCCACACACCCACTCAAACACACAAGAGGAGAGAGAGAGAGAGAGAGAGAGGCAGTGGATTCATGAACCGTGACAATAACACACAGGATGTAGGTACATATAACCCACAGGATACGGGTAGATATAACATTGGAAACACAATAAGAACGGCTTCAGGTGGACAACAGTGCAAAATGGTTTAGAAACACTACTTTAAAGGAGTCCTTCCTTACCCAAGTCAGTCAAGAACAAATTCTTATTTACAATGACGGCCTACCCCGGCCAAACAGTAACCCAGACAACGCTGGGCCAATTGTGCACCGCCCTATGGAACTCCCAATCATGGCCGGTTGTGATACAGCTTGGAATCAAACCAGGGTCTGTAGTGATGCCTCTAGCACTGAGATGCAGTACCCATGTGCCACTTGGGAGCCCATCACTCTCTCATCCCTCCCTCCCTCCATCCCTTCTTTCATCTTTCCCCCCTGCACCTCCTCACAAATCCCAAGCCTTACTGGTCACATTACAAAGTACAGACGACAGAGAAACACCACAGGGAAATACACACAAATGCCCCCATTGATGAAATCTGTATTTTCTCTCTGCTATCCCCCCTCTTTTTCTTGGTTTCTCTTTATCGCTCCCTCTCTCTCTGCCTTCCCCATAAGGCCATCTCTTTTGCTCTGTCTCTCTCTCCCATCCCTCTCTCTCTCTCTCTCCCCATCTCCCCCCCTTCCCTCTCTGACAGTGCTGCATTTCCCCTAACACAGGGTTCCTATTGGTTCCAGTCAGTCGGCCATGACTTGTTTCCTGGAGTCTGCTTCAGTAGCAGCGTAGATGGGCTGATATATTCCAGGATTTAAGGAAGAATTTGTATTTGTCCAGGTGGTTTTTGAAAAACAAAATTTGTATTTTTCACAAGGTGTGTCAGATGTGAGCAGCCAACGTGACATAACACTAAGGTGGTGGTGTCACCCTCTGTTTAGAGGTCAGAACCCAGGGACATAACACTACTACTTCTCTCTCTCTCTCTCTCTCTCTCTCTCTCTCTCTCTCTCTCTCTCTCTCTCTCTCTCTCTCTCTCTCTCTCTCTCTCTCTCTCTCTCTCATGTGAGCTGTTCTGAAGGTTAAAACATAATAATCCCATTATACTCTCATGTCTACCAACGTCACATGACAACATCAGTCCTCAACGCTGATGTAAGGTCAGTTCTTTGTTTTTTCTCTGTTATGGTAAAGCTTGGGGATAGCTGATCCTAGATCTGTGCCTAGAGGCTACTCCCACCCGAAGCTCACATGACGTCTCCTGGCAGCCACGCAGTGTGTGAGGTGAAGGAGGCGATAATCCGACTGCTGTGTGTGTGCGTTTGTGTGTGTGCACGCGTTGTGGGTGTGTGCATGTTGTGTGTGTACGTGCGTCTGTCCATGTCTGCGTCTGTGTTTAAGTGTACCTGCGTTTGTGTGCCTTCATTTGCATGCGTCTGCATGTGTGCATCCGTGTGTGTGTGCATGCGTTCACACGTGTGTGTATCCATGCGTGTGTGCATGTATGTGTGTAATCCATTGGAGCTCCACTAAGCCTGTAGGACCCAACTCTGCTCTGGAATCCCAGGAATCAGCATGTGACTGGACTCTAACATCTGACATGTTCTCATACACTTTCTAAACCTCCTCATTTGGACTTCCTTAACTCTCTGATTGAGTAACATGAAAAGGGTTTAAACTAATGTGATTCCTTTTTTTCATGTAAAACCTGCAAATGTTTTGCTCAATAACACCTGTAGTCTGGAAGCAGGCACTTAGACCTCATACACACAGAAGTTATACCACTAAGATACAACACATTTGCACAGAAATAATTACACAATTGTTGTGGAGACACAACAATGGTTCAGACAAACTCAAACATTGTGTCAAATGTACTGTACATCAGTTGCACAACCTGAGTGTACACAGGGTCTAAGCCAATATATTGAGGAAGGATGTATTGTGTATTGCGAATATATTGTGAAAAGCATTGATAAAAACGACATTGTTTTCCAACAGGTGGCGTCACTCCTACACAAAGCTCGCCCCTTAACCAGACAATGCAGAGGGAATCGTCACTCTATCTGACGTCAGACAATGGTAACACTGATTTAGAGGAGCCTGACTTACCTTGTGACCATCCAGACCAATATGTATATATTTACTTACGATAGTGACCCTCCAGACCAGTGTATATATATATTAGTGACCCTCCAGACCAGTGTGTATATATATATATACAGTGCCTTGGGAAAGTATTCAGACCCCTTAACTTTTTCAACATTTTGTTAGGTTACAGCCTTATTCTAAAAATGTATAAAATCGTTTTTTCCCCCTCATCAATCTACTCACAATACCCCATAATGACGAAGCAAAAACAATTTTTGCCAATTTACAAAAAAAACTACTGAAATATCATATTTACATAAGTATTCAGACGCTTTACTCAGTACTTTGTTGAAGCACCTTTGGAAGCGATTACAGCCTTGAGTCTCCTTGGGTATGACGCTACAAGCTTGGCACACCTGTATTTGGGGAGTTTCTCCCATTCTTCTCTGCAGATCCTCTCAAGCTCTGTCAGGTTGGACAGGGACCGATGCTGCACAGCTATTTTCAGGTCTCTCCAGAGATGTTCGATCAGGTTCAAGTCCGGGCTCTGGCAGGGCCACTCAAGGACATTCAGAGACTTGTCCCAAAGTCACTCCTGCGTTACCTTGGCTGTGTGCTTAGGGTCATTGTCCTGTTGGAAGGTGAACCTTCACCCTAGTCTGAGGTCCTGAGCGCTCTGAAGCAGGTTTTCTTTAAGGATCTCTCTCCATTTATCTTTGCCTCACTCCTTACTAGTCTCCCAGTCCATGCCGCTGAAAAACACCCCCATAGCTTGATGCTGCCACCACCATGCTTCACCGTAGGGATGGTGCAAGGTTTCCTCCAGATGTGACGCTTGGCATTCAGGCCAAAGAGTTCAATCTTGGTTTCATTAGACCAGAAAATCTTGTTTCTCATGGTCTGAGCGTCTTTAGGTGCCTTTTGGCAAACTCCAAGCAGGCTGTCATGTGCCTTTTACTGAGGAGTGGCTCCCGTCTGGCCACTCTACCATAAAGGCCTGATTGGTGGAGTGCTGCAGAGATGGTTGTCCTTCTGGAAGTTTCTCCCATCTCCACAGAGGAACTCTAGAGCTCTGTCAGTGTGACCGTCGGGTTCTTGGTCACCTCCCTGACCAAGGCCCTTCTCCCCGATTGCTCAGTTTGGCCAGGCAGCCAGCTCTTGATGGTTCCAAACTTCCATTTAAGAATGATCTTGAGGACCTTCAATGCTGCAGACATTTTTTGGTACCCTTCCCCAGATCTGTGCCTCGACACAATTCTGTCTCGGAGCTCTACAGACAATTCCTTTGACCTCATGGCTTGATTTTTGCTCTGACATGCATTGTCAACTGTGGGACCTTATATAGACAGGTGTTTTTCTTTCCAAATCATGTCCAATCAATTGAATTTACCACTGTGATCTATGGAAACAGGATGCAGCTGAGCTCAAGTCTTATAGCAAAGGGTCTGAATACTTATGTAATTAACAGTGAAGAGGCGACTCCGGGATACTGGCCTTCTAGGCAGAGTTGCAAAGAAAAAGCCAAATCTCAGACTGGCCAATAAAAAGAAAAGATTAAGATGGGCAAAAGAACACAGACACTCAGAGCCCGTTTGCACTGTTCTGTGAAGGGAGTAGTACACAGCGTTGTACGAGATCTTCAGTTTCTTGGCAATTTCTTGCATGGAATAGCCTTCATTTCACAGAACAAGAATAGACTGACGAGTTTCAGAAGAAAGTTCTTTGTTTCTGGCAATTTTGAACCTGTAATCGAACCCACAAATGCTGATGCTCCAGATACTCAACTAGTCTAAAGGTGGGCAGTTTCCAGCTGTGCTAACATAATTGGAAAAGAGTTTTCTAATTATCAATTAGCATTTTAAAATGATCAACTTGGATTAGCTAACACAACGTGCCATTGGAACACAGGAGTGATGGTTGCTGATAATGGGCCTCTGTACGCCTATGTATAAAAAATCTGCCGTTTCCACCTACAATAGTCATTTACAACATTAACAATGTCTACACTGTATTTTGGATCAATTTGATGTTATTTTATTGCTTTCTTTCAAAAACAAGGACATTTCTAAGTGACCCCAAACTTTTGAACGGTAGTGTATATATATATATATTTACCTACGATAGTGACCATCCAGACCAGTATGTATGTGAAGGCTGAGATCCAGACAGAGGACATAAAGAAGGTGAACATGAACCATTTTTTCCAGAACCGTCTCCTGCAGTCTGGAACCGTCAGGTAGAGAATCACGATGGCCGGGAGGGACAGCACCCACAGGATTCGCTTCAGGTCGTCCTCTGGCATTGAGAACACACTCTTGTGGTCTGGAACACACACACAGAGAGAGAGAGAGAAAACACAAGGGGTGTAATTCCCTGTTCTCATATGAAACACACAGGTGTGATTTACTTGAATAAGTTCTCACACACACAATGAACACACACACACACACACACACACACACACACACACACACACACACACACACACACACACACACACACACACACACACACACACACACACACACACACACACACACACACACACACACACACACACACACACACTAACCTTAACCTCAAAACCTTAACCTTAATCCTAGCTCCTAACACACACACACACACACACACACACACACACACACACACACACACACACACACACACACACACACACACACACACAGTTGTTAACACATGAAGATGATGATGACGATGATGATGATGATGATTGTAGTGAGGTGAAGTTCCTATGGTATTCTCAGCAACCATAGTAGTGATATGTTGTGCATGTGTTTCAGATGTCTTACGTACCCAGAAAGCAGTGACCATTTCAGGAGCAGAGTTGCCTGCTGCCATAAAGGTGGCTCCTGCTACGTCCTGAGATAGACCCAGACCTGGAAAGGAGACCAAGAGATGTTGCCATTTAACTTGTTAGGGAGTGGCAGCTGAGGGGTCGGTTTTGGAGAGCCTGGCGTGCCCAAAGTAAAAGGCCTCCCATTCAGGCCCAGAAAATAGGATATGCACATATTTGGTACCATTGGATAGGAAACACTCTGAATTTTCCAAAAGTGTTAACCATTTGTCTGTGAGTAAAACAGAACGCATATGGCAGGCGAAACCCCGAGGAATTTCTGTCCTGGAAAAAGTGATTTTGACACATTGCTCATTTGGGCACCCCTCCCTCATGAAAATGACCATATAAGGGCATATGAATGCAGTACCCATCGCTTCCTTTAGATGTCAACAGTCTCGAGACAGTGTAAGTTTTCATATTGGATGAATTAGACCAGAGAATAAGAGCAAACCAGGAAGTGTATCTTTTATGTAAACAGTACCCAGTGCGCGCGTGGAGGCTGTCGTTTCTGATTATAACGCGCAAACCAAATGGAGGATTTATGGATAAAATACATTACTTTTTCTAACAAAAGAACCATGGATTGTCTTCGTTGGACACTTAGGATGACCTCAGCAGAAATGCAAGGCGCCAAATTCAAAATCCAAAAGTTTAATTATTAAACATGCATCAATATACAAGTGTTTCATATTCATCAAAAGCTCTGCTTCTTGGCAATATCACAGCGTTGTCAGATTTCAAAAAGGTTTTACGGCGAAAGCACCACATTTGATTGTTTGAGGATAGCACCCCACATATTTTTACCATAAATTCATAAGCCTTCACGGTTCACAGAAAACCCATTTCACAGCAAAAACAAATCAATGACCTTTTGAAGAACTTCTGCTGAGGGCTTCCCAAGTGTCCAACGAAGACGATCCATGGTTCTTTTGTTAGAAAAAGTAATGTATTATATCCATAAATCTCTGTTTGGTTGGCGCGTTATAATGAGAAAATATAGCGTCGACTCCTCCATTGAAACGTGAAGAGAACTCGTTCAACTTATACCTATAAACTTGTCCAAGAACAATCAAACATAATTTTAAATGTATCCTTAGGAACACTTTTATGTATAAATAGTATAATATTTCAACCGGAATATAAACTGGGCGATAAGAAAGGAAAAAACCAAAGAGCACGCCAGCCGTGAACGCGCGTTTTCTTCTATTGACATCTGTGTGGCCACTTCCTTATTCGTCTTCTTCTATGCTCTAAAAGCATATAAAGAGGCATTTTACTTTGGGCACGCTAGGCTCTCCAAAACGGTCACCTCGTGCGCTGCTCCCAAAGAAGTTAAACTACCTTCTACTTCCATTTCTTCAGCATATGATAGCAGCCCTCAGACATAGCGGTTTCCCTCCGCATTGACGTCTTCTCACTGGTTTTCCATTGGGTTCCTTCAATGGCGAGTTCACAACTCCTATCACTCTTATTCCTTCACGTGATTTAGGTTTTCTGATCTTTTCACCCTAATCACTAGCCTCACTCGTAGTCATTCTAAATCAGGTTCCGGGGTACTATCATGATAGTTCACACTTACACAACTCTTTCTATATATACACCGAGTGTACAACACATTAACTACTGCTGCAGTGCGTCATGAGTTCACTAATAAGCCAGTAAACATACAACAAGCCTCTTACTAATTAACCTAACTCACATATACCACTACTACCACTACCCTACTCTATTAGAGCTGAAGAGAGATCATGGGGGAGAAAAGCCTATTTTAAGGCCTGTGTTCAGAGAGAGAGAGAGAGAGAGAGAGAGAGAGAGAGAGAGAGAGAGAGAGAGAGAGAGAGAGAGAGAGAGAGAGAGAGAGAGCGAGAGAGCGAGAGAGAGATCAAGGGATGAAGTTATTCTAGCTGAAGGCACCCCAGCCCCCTGTAACTCGTTCCCTCCTCCCCCCATTACAACACCCTCTGCACGGGGGAATTAGAAGGGTTCGACCACCATAGAAAAGTCTCAGGATAGGAAAGAGATTTCCTGGAAATAAACATTTACACTCATCTAATATGATTAGAAAGGCCTCACTCATGGTGCACATATAGGCCTAGGCTCCCATACGGAACAACTATATATTGGAATGTATTTCAATAAAAATGTTATATATTGGGGAAATGTTTTTATCATGTATTTATCCAATATATAAATAAATCATTTAAATATATGTAAATACATATTTTATATATATGTGTAAAATACACACACCTCACAATCTTCTCTACCCCGATGATAATGTTGAGTCTTTATTGACCTCTAGCACCTTAGAATTAGGTTCCCAAAGTGGCATTTTGCATGCAAAAGTTGGATCATTGAGTTATAGTTGACAATGCATTCTGCAGCTATTGAGGTGTAGCCTACCTGCCACTTATGAAACATAGTACAAATAAATTAGGTGTTTATTTCAAAAAGACACTTGAACGTAGAACATATCTGTACAAATATTTTTAAATGTATTCAAATATATTTTTCCTGAGCTGTCAATCACAATTTCAAATGTTCCCGAGCCCCGACCCCAGGCTGGCCTGCAACTGACAGAGCAGCCATTACTATTTTTTATTTTCTTCTTCTTCAGAAGAGAGCAGCTGTCACCGCCACAAAGCCTTCTAAAGCTCCTTTAGCTTGCCAACAATATGAAATATTAAGTTCAGTAGAGATAATTAATGTCATGTATGTATTAGATATAATTTAATTGACAAAGCTATTGTTAAATGTTATTGGCTAGCCAAATAATGTGTTGCTTGTTGGCTAGCTAATTTAGCTAGCTTTAGTGAGGGTTGGGTGTCTGATAGAACTAGATCATTTCTAGCAAAAAATAATCATATCTTTCCCTGTTGCAGTGGATCCTTCTGGACTTGAGTCCTAGCTGCCTATGGACAGACCCCAGCCAATGAAAGTAGTTCCCAATTAAATTAAAACGTCTTCATGAACATTTACCCCTTATTTCCCATCTTGTGTGGAATTGTTTCACTGACTCTCTGTCTCTGCATTATCCACAGGATAACTGTGGATAATGAGCTGGGGTGAAGGAATCAGCATTGTAAGTATAAATTTGATGTTCAAAGACATAATTTTCAAATACAGATGTTAAGGTCAGAGATGTAATTTGTACATTATATTTTGTGTTTCAGATGCGACCTTCCAGTGACTCCCATGCCACAATTCAACAATGGACCAAGTTATTTGAGAACAAAATAAAGATTATTGAAAACACTCTTAGTTGTCATTCATTCAAACTTGTCAAAGTATACCACAGCATGCTATTGTAATTTAGTGCTGAACTTTGTAGTTGTATGCATTGATTTTTAATGTAGCCTAGCTACAGTATCTAAGGTAAAAAGCTAAATGTTCCATTCATTAAAATACATGGTAACATATATTTATCAAGTATATTTTGGAATAAATTTTACTAGCTACCACAGCTGTGACATGCACTGTCAATTCTAGGACCTTATATAGACAGGTGTCTGCCTTTCCAAATCATGTCCAATCAATTTTATTTTCCACAGGTGGACTGCAATCAAGTTGTAGGAATCATCTCAAGGATGATCAATGGAAACAGGGTGCACCTGAGCTCAATTTCGAGTCTCATAGCAAAGGGTCTGAATACTTATAAGGTATTTATGTTTTTATTTGTAATAAATTTGCAAGCATTTCTAAAACCTTTTTTCGCTTTGTCATTATGGGGTATTGTGTGTAGATTGGTGAGGATTTTCTTTTATTTAATCCATTTTAGAATAAGGTTTTAACATAACAAAATGTGGAAAAAGTCAAGGGGTCTGAATTCTGTCCGAAGGCACTGTATGTCCATGTATTTTTGTACGTATAGCCTATTTAATTATATGTATATATAAGGCTTAAATACATGTAAATACATGTTAAAATATTCATGTCAATACATTGTTTTTCCATATAGGCTACATAGATGAAGAGTAGAGTAGCCTAAATCCAAGTAGTCGGTGACAGAAAAGTCTCTAGTAGACCTATAGAGAATGTGACTATGAGACAGTAAGCCATTATTTTAGGCATAAATAATGCCTCTCTCTCTCTCTACCGCATCTGCTGTCTCGATGATGCACTCTCTGTGATTATTATTTGACCCTGCTGGACATCTTGAAGAACAATCTGGAATTAATGGCCATGTACTCTTATAATCTCCACTGGCACAGCCAGAAGAAGACTGGCCACCCCTCAGAGGTTGGTCCCTGTCTAGGTTCCGGCCTTTCTAGGGAGTTTTTCCTAGCCACCATGCTTCTACATCTGAATTGCTTGCTCTTTGGGGTTTTAGGCTGGGCATCTGTATAGCACTTTGTGACATCGGCTGATGTAAAAGGGGCTTTATAAAAACATTTCATTGATTGATTGATAGCATATAGGCTACGTAATTCAAAATGACATTGAACATTGTCCATTAATCCATAAGCTACATTAAGCCATAGGCTTCATTCAACAACTCTCTGATCAGATTTGATCAAACAAATGAATTGAGTGATGTTCTTATCTCACCTTTATATCACTATCTGCATATTTGGAGGTGAAGCTGTGCATGCACTGCATGACAGTTACATGTAGGCTAGCCTATGTGAACAGACCAGCCCAGCTAGCAGACAACAGAGGGGGGCAGGGGTCTGGGGATATGTTGGGGCATGTTCCAAAAAGCGATCTCTACTTTCTCTGGAGACCGTTAGCAGTGATACTGGCTCTGTTTATCATCTGTGTGCGCTTTCGCTCCATGTGATGCAAAGCCTGTGTGAGCATTGTGAGCTAGATGACAGAAGGAACGCCTCGCACACCAGAGAGAAGTGGCGTTAAAATGGTAAGATGGAGATGTCATTTGGTTTCATTTCAGTGTTGATGTCATTTACACATTTGCCTACCTGTGAATAAAGCAGGAGCTCTACTCAAGTCAAAGTAGTTATGCTTTAACTCACTGGTTGGCAGAACAATAACACACCCATTTTTAATAACGATTTATATAGGCCTCTGATATAGGCTAATATCGCAGGCTTAAAACTATTTATATAGGCCTCTAATATGGGCTAATATCACAGGCTTAAAACTATTTATATAGGCCTCTGATTTGGGCTAATATCACAGGCTTAAAACTATTTATATAGGCCTCTGATATGGGCTAATATCGCAGGCTTTCTGCCGGTAGTTGTAAACTTCTAAAAAGTTCACATGTTGAACAACAGTTCTTTGCAATGTTTCTGTTATTTTCTTGGCCACAAACTACACTGTCTAATTTCTAACCCACAATATAGCTGAACACTGTTTGTGGGTGAGTGGGTGTGTGTGGGTGTGTGTGGGTGGGTAGGTGGGTGTGTGTGTGGAACCAAATCTTGGGCTCTGAGAAGGAAGAAGGTAAACTTCCATCGACAGTGCCCGGCTTTAAATGAAGTTCAGCTTATAAAGGCTACAGAAAGCCTTCACAATGCCTTTATAAGCACTACATACATGTGTTACAAAGCTTCTAGAACCGTATGTCATGCTTTATTAAAGGGTTCATAAATGTGGCATAACTGTGCGACATAATCACCAATGTCAAATGTGATGTAACCCACTATGTGGAAACAGTGGAGGCAGCTGAGGGGAGGTCAGCATAATAATGGCTGGAACTGAGTAAATGGAATGAGAGGAAACCATGTGTTTGATGTATTTGATACCATTCCATGGATTCCGGGTCACGTAATTAAAAGAAAAATCTACATAAAAGTCCCCAAGTAATAGTAGAAAAGTGTCAATAACCTTTCATTATATATAACAAAATAATTGTCTAAACATTAACAATGGTTCATATTTGTTCATATTTAAGTGACATTTGCATTAAATAGGCTTTTAAAACATGTTCCAATGTCAAATAATTGCCCCCAATGCGAATCACTTGCTCTAAGCCAATACATAGTGGTTTAGAGCAAGAACTATTGTGAGTGGCGCAGTGAAGGTATTGATGGGAATAGTCAGTAGGATCTGTACAATGTATATATGGTGTCATTTCATGGGGCTCTGAATAATACGGAGTGTTGCTGGCCTTTTACCCCACCCATTAGATTGGCGGCCGAATCACATCACATGTGATTACTGCACTACAGATAACCTGCTAACTAAACAACAGGACAACTACACTAAAACATAAACGTTTTTTCGATTTTTGCCAGACCTCAAAAGTAATCCCCTGATGTGGTTTAAGCATTGTTGTGAACACAGAAAGTCACATTTTAATTTCATTGCTTTTCTAATAAAAAGTGTGAAAAAACTGGGATAAACCAAAAGAAATTGGGAAACCTGCAAAAACAAAACCAAGAAAATTGAATTTGTGAAAATAACAGAAGTAGGCAAAAAATAAAAACTTATTTTAAAAGGCCCTACCAATGTTTTGTTTTGCTGTGCGTGACTGCACTTTAGAGTGTGTGTCATCCTGCAGCACAGCATTTTGGGGGAAGTTGAGGTCAGATCTAATATTGACTATGCACCCAAGAGGGAAAGAGGTTGGGCCACCCTAGAAATGTTTTAGTGAAATATAATATAATAAATAACATTTAGCAGATGCTTTTATCCAAAGCCACTTACAGTCATGCGGAAATGCATTTTTACGTGTGGGTGTTTAAATGCTCTACCAAGATACATGACAGGTTCTAAATGCTTTGTGAAGCCACAATTGAATAGGATTTATAAGGCCTTTATTAAGCAGTGCTTATGCCTCCCTTTACAAAGCACAGGTTTATGTCATATTTGACATTGTGGTTATGTCACATTTGACATTGGTGATTACGTCTCACAGTTATGCCACATTTATGAACCCTTTATAAAGCATGACATACGGTTAAAGATTTGTAACACATTTATGTAGTGTTTTTTTAAGGCTTTATGAAGTCTTTATAAGCTGCATGTTGTTTAATGCGGGACTGCACTGGGTCCGTAGGCCTACATTATGACATTAGAATTGGGTGAAAATTACTTCAGGCATACATACCTGTTGCAGGTTACTAACAGTTCTACACAATGGTTCTACGGCTGTGGTAGGCTATCACCATCTTGGGTTGCGGCGCCCCCATGTGATGGTTTCAGAAAGAAACCCTTTTGTGTTCTTGGCCTCCACTGTCACAGTAATAAAACAGACTGTAGCTGTCAAAGACCAATAGAGGACAGACTTGGTCCATGTGGAATAATAAGTTAAACCTGTTGACTAATGGCCCTTGTAATGTGCCTCATTTAAAACTCAGACCATACAGTTGTAAGAAGAGAATGATTTCAAACAGTTGTTGAAGTAGTTTATTCTGTAATGTATATTTTTGTGCAAT
Organism: Brachymystax lenok tsinlingensis; assembly: GCA_030435695.1. Classification (NCBI taxonomy): domain Eukaryota; kingdom Metazoa; phylum Chordata; class Actinopteri; order Salmoniformes; family Salmonidae; genus Brachymystax; species Brachymystax lenok. The sequence goes on along the minus strand of CM059800.1, from coordinate 27,027,454 downwards.
ATGATAGCAACATAATTATAGGCCTATGTAAGTTGATCATCAAAGTAACACAGTTTGAGGAAGGTCCTTGGATGGAAATGACGCTGCAAACTAATCTGCTTCATATAGAATGAAGTATCTGAATGCATTAGAGTAGAATTACATTATTGTATTTTATTGGTTCAGTTTATCAGCTGATCCTACTGAAGGGTCGTACATAATCACAGAAACATACCAGAGTTACATCAATTTCTGATACCTTATCCAAACCATAACCTCTCTTCACACCAACTTCTGTAGTCACACCAACTTCCTTAACTCTCTCCAGCCCCTTGCCTTCTTTCTCTCTCCCCCTCCCCTCTCTCCAGCCCCCTGCCTTCCTCCTCTCTCCCCCTCCACTCTCTCCAGCCCCTTGCCTTCCTCCTCTCTCCCCTCCCTCTCTCCAGCCCCCTGCCTTCCTCCTCTCTCCCCTCCACTCTCTCCAGCCCCCTGCCTTCCTCCTCTCTCCCCTCCCCTCTCTCCAGCCCCCTGCCTTCCTCCTCTCTCCCCTCCACTCTCTCCAGCCCCTTGCCTTCCTCCTCTCTCCCCCTTCCCTCTCTCCAGCCCCCTGCCTTCCTCCTCTCTCCCCCTCCACTCTCTCCAGCCCCCTGCCTTCCTCCTCTCTCCCCCTTCCCTCTCTCCAGCCCCCTGCCTACCTCCTCTCTCCCCCTCCACTCTCTCCAGCCCCTTGCCTTCCTCCTCTCTCCCCCTCCCTCTCTCCAGCCCCCTGCCTTCCTCCTCTCTCTCCCCTCCACTCTCTCCAGCCCCCTGCCTTCCTCCTCTCTCCCCCCTCCTCTCTCCAGCCCCCTGTCTTCCTCCTCTCTCCCCCTCCACTCTCTCCAGCCCCCTGCCTTCCTCCTCTCTCCCCCTCCCTCTCTCCAGCCCCCTGCCTTCCTCTTCTCTCCCCTCCACTCTCTCCAGCCCCCTGCCTTCCTCCTCTCTCCCCTCCACTCTCTCCAGCCCCCTGCCTTCCTCCACAGACACACACACACACACACACACACACACACACACACACACACACACACACACACACACACACACACACACACACACACACACACACACACCACACCACACACAAGCAAAGTGACTGAGACAGAGGGTGCTTGTGTGAATGCAGGCAGTTCCTCAGACCTTTTCAGCTCTCAAGGTTCCTCTTCTACGGACAGATACTCCACTTATACGCCCCTGTGTGTGTGTGTGTCTGTGTGTGTGTGTGTGTGTCTGTGTGTGTGTGTTTCATATTTTCCAATTCTGGGAGAAAAATATTTTAAACTGAACAAAAATATAAACACAAAAAAGTGATCTGATCTGTTTCACCTGTCTTGTGCTTGTCTCCACCCCCCACCAGGTGTCTCCCATTTTCCCCATTATCCCCTGTGTATTTATACCTTTGTTTTCTGTTTGTCTGTTGCCAGTTCGTCTTGTATTGTCAGGTCGTCCCAGCGTGTTTCCTGGTTTTCCCTGCTCTCTAGTTTTTTGTTTCTAGCTTTCTGGTTCCGACCTTTCTGCCTGCCCGTGACCCTGAGCCTGTCTGCCGTCCAGTACCTGTCGGACTCTGATCTGGGTACGAACCTCTGCCTGTCCTTGACCTGCTCCCCGTGTTATAATAAATGATCTAAGAAGTAAACCATCCGCCTCCTGTGTCTGCATCTGGGTCATATCCTGAGTCCTGGTAGAAATACAACATCCCAGAAATGTTCCATGCGCACAAAATGTATTATTTCTCCTTTGCCAAGATAAATCATCCACCTGACAGGTGTGGCATATCAAGAAGCTGATTAAACATCATGATCATTACACAGGTGCACCTTGTGCTGGGGACAATTAAAGGCCACTCTATAATGAGCAGTTGTGTCACACAACACAATGCCACAGATGTCTCAAGTTTTGAGGGAGCGTGCAGTTGGCATGCTGACTGCAGGAATGTCCAACAGAGCTGTTGCCAGAGAATTTCATGTTAATTTCTCTACCAAAAGCCTCCTCCAATGTCATTTTAGAGAATTTGGTAGTACGTCCAACCGGCCTCACAACATGTAACCACGCCAGCCCAGGACCTCCACATCCGGCTTCTTCACCTGCGGGATCGTCTGAGACCAGCCACCAGGACAGCTGATGAAACTGGGTTTGCACAACCAAAGAATTTCTGTACAAACTGTCAGAAACTGTCTCAGGAAAGCTCATCTGCGTGCTCGTCGTCCTCACCAGGCTCTTGACCTGACTGCAGTTCGGTGTGCTCACCTTCGATGACCACTGACAAGCTGGAGAAGTGTGCTCTTCACGATGAATGCCGGTTTCAACTGTAGCGGGCAGATGGCAGACAGCGTGTATGGCATCGTGTGGGTGAGCGGTTTGCTGATGTCATTGTTGTGAACAGAGTGCCCCATAGTGGTTTATGGTACGGGCAGGCATAAGCTACGGACAACGAACACAATTGCATTTTATCAATGGCAATTTGAATACACAGAGATACTGTAATGAGATCCTGAGGCCCATTGTCATGCCATTCATCCGCCACCATCACCTCATGTTTCAGCATGATAATTTGCAGCCCCATGTCACAAGGATATGTACACAATTCCTGGAAGTTGGAAATGTCCCAGTTCTTCCATGGCCTACATACTCACCAGACATGTCACCTAATGAGCATGTTTAAAAACATACCATATTTATTATTATCACTTACGTTGTTATTTGACTCATGGATACATTCAAAACTGTCTTCATGCCTGTGTGTGTGTGTGTGTGTGTGTGTGTGTGTGTGTGTGTGTGTGTGTGTGTGTGTGTGTGTGTGTGTGTGTGTGTGTGTGTGTGTGTGTGTGTGTGTGTGTGTGTGTGTGTGTGTGTGTGTGTGTGTGTAAACAAATCTTGGGTTCTGAGAAGTAATAGGCTAAACTTCCATTGAGCCCTGGTGTGTGTTTGTGTTTGTGTGTGTGTCTGTGTGTGTGACACTGTGGGAGAAAAAACCCAGAAACAAACATGGCCATATACACTGAGTATACCAAACATTAGGAACACCTTCCTAATAATACTTTTGTCTCACCCATTCACCTTCTCAATGGCACTCATACACAATCCATGTCTCAATTGTCTCAAGGCTTAAAAATCCTTCTTTAACCTGTCTCCTCCCCTTCATCTATACTGATTGAAGTGGATTTAACAAGTGACATTAATAAGGGATCATAGCTTTCACCTGGATTCACCTGGTCAGTCTATCGTGGAAAGAGCATGTTTAGTATAGTCAGTGTATTGTCACCTGGTTTGTGTGACTCATGGAAACAACATAATCTTATCTGAGAAGTAAGAGGATAAAGTGCCACAGTTAGTTGTAAAAACCTCTGTTATAACTGTGGGCGTATCCTCTCAGCAGCGTGACACATCTAAAACAGTTTCACAACCGCCCTTCGTCACAGTTCCCTTGGAATTCTCCTTAATGGCGTTGTTATCTCTTTGTTTGCTGTGTGCTGTGCTGTTCCTTACCGTAGCGGTACCTGGAACCTGTTCTAGGTAGACCACAAGCCCTTCTGCCTGGCTGTATAGCTGGTCTCTACCCAACAGTCCAACGTCCATTTAGATAATAAGTCTGAAGAGCTGACGCAGAGAGAGGCAGGGTTACAGCAGGCTGCTATCTGATTACTATCAACACACAGGTCACAAACACAGGTAGAGAGAGAGAGAGGCAGAGGCAGAACAGACAGGTAGAGAGACGCTGAACGCAGTGAGAACAACAACTAACTAACTACTGTGGAACTGAACAGAACGGCAGGCAAACAGAAGACTGAAGAAGTCCTAACAAAGAGAGACTGGTCCATGTGGTAGTGTTGAAGTGCTACCATGGCTAAACAGACAGAGATGTTTGTCCTGTTCTTCGTCTGTCTGTCCGGGCTGGTCCAGTCTACGACAGCGATGATATTCTGGACAGCGTACGTGGGGATACATTTCTACAACAGCAGCACTAACCATACTGAGACCAGGTTCTGTGAGTGTGGGGTGTACGGGCGTTCCTCCCCCCTCTGGAGAGCGCTGCCGGGATGGTGGTCCTCCCTGCCTCAGACCCCCAGGGCTGCAGCCTGGACCCCTACCCCTCCAACGACAACACCATCACCCAGGTGCCCTGGATCGCTCTGGTCAAGAGGGGAAACTGTACCTTCAGTGAGAAGATCAAGGCAGCGTGGGCCAAGGGGGCGGCGGCCGTAGTGGTCTATAACCTGGATGGAACCGGTAACAGCTCAGATTACATGACGCACAGCGACACCACTGGCACTGTGGCCATCATGATCGGTAACCTCCAGGGGGTAGAGATCGCCAACATAGTGCAGAGTAGTGTGGCCGTCTCCATGGTGATCGAAGTGGGCAAAGCCCATGGGCCCTGGATGGACACCTATTGGCTCTACTTCCTGTCTATTGCCTTCTTCATTGTGACGGGCGCCTCCATTGTCTACTTCGCGGGTTCGTCTCCGCCCACCGGCTGCACAGTCTCAGGGTGATCCGTCTCGCTGATAGGCGGCTGAGGAATGAGGCCAAGAAAGCGATTGGTCGGCTGGAGGTGCGTACGCTGAAGCGCAGGGACGAGGAGACGAAGTCGGACAGCCACACCTGTGCCGTGTGTATTGAACCATACCGCCCAGGAGATGTAGTGACCGTCCTGACCTGTGGTCATCTGTTCCACAAGGCCTGTATCGAGCCCTGGCTGTTGGACAAGAGGACCTGCCCCATGTGTAAGGCTGACATCCTGAAGGCCTTAGGAGTGGAGGGGCCCGAGGAGGAGGAGAGCAGCAGTTCCTCTGTCCCACCACCAGATGTCCCTATCGCCACAGTGTCTGGAGGATCAGGTAGAGAGCTGCTGTATGAGGTCCCTCTCAACAAACACCTTCCGGCCCCCACCCTGACTCCTCAACCCCCCACCGAGGCCTGGCAACCACATCACTATGACAATATGGCCTTCGAGGGAGAGACACACCCTCAGGGGAACGTGGCCACCAGAGGATAAACGACAACAACAACACTGGATAATGGTCATTTCTACCTGGAGCATGAACAACAACCCATAGACAGCTTGACACAGCTACAGCAGTGGCCTGTGATATACTGTACTATCACTGTTAGCTAAACCGTATCTACTGTACTGCTAGGAAAATATCTCCCTGGATTCAAACACGGTTTACTGATGATCAAATAACTATCACGGCAGTAGATTCTACCTCTGCTTACCTGCATAGAGAGCTGTAGCACAAACCCTGGTCCAGGAAGCTGCAGGTGTGCAGGCTTCTCTTTTAACTTCTCTTTGAGATCAAAGTTACTTCATTATAATTTGTTAAATGAACAAACGATCACTTTTATGATGATGAGAAATGCTGAATATATTTTTCTATTAAATTGATATCTCTGCTGTATTTTTTAAAGTAGATATTCTAAGAGTAAACAAAAATCAGTATTTAAGAATGAATCAAACTACAGAAAACTGTAATGGTTCACATATTAAATGAAATGATTAACCAACAAAACAGAATATGTACTAACTTACGTACTAACCTGGATTAGTATCGCTAGAGATGTACTGTACATGTGTCTGTGGCAGGGTAGGTGTCAATTCCATTTCAAATCAGTCAATTCAGAAAGTGAATTAAATTCATAAGTTGATCAAATCTTCATTGAAAACAAATGGCTCTTTTGAATACAATTTCAATGAATATCCTATGGAAGCAATTTTGAATATAATTTCAATGAATAGTGACAATGGAAGCCATGTTGAGTTTTCTTAACCTGGACTGGTCATGTGGTGATGAGGGACGCCTGGTCCTAATGATGAGAGCCATGCCAGTCTGAGAACAAGAGAAGGGAGGGGAGGATGAGAGGAGAGGAGAGGAGGGGAGGATGAGAGGATGAGAGGAGAGGAGAGGAGGGGAGGATGAGAGTAGAAGAGGTAAGGGTGAGAGGAGGAGAGGAGGAGGAGGAGGGGAAGGGAGGATGAGAGGAGAAAAGGTAAGGGTGAGATGACGAGAGGAGGAGGAGAGGAGAAGAGGGAAGGGTGAGAGGAGGAGAGGAGAGGAGGAGGAGGAGGAGAGGAGGAGAAGGAAGGGTGAGAGGAGGAGTAGAGGAGAAGGAGAGGAGAAGAGAAGAGGGAAGGCTGAGAGGAGGAGAGGAGAGGAATAGGAGAGGAGGAAAAGTAAGGGTGAGAGGAGGAGGAGAGGAGGAGGAGAGGAGAAGAGGGAAGGCTGAGAGGAGGAGAGGAGGAGAAGAGGGGAGCAGAGGAGAAGAGAGGATGAGAAAGTCTATAATTACCTCCTTCTAGCAGCAGGACTCCACTCACCTCACACCTACTGAGAAATAAGTAAATATAATAAATTATTTATATGAACAGCAAGGCGTGGAATGGAAATGTTAAATGATATGTGATGTCTAAATCTGTCTTCTCTACGACCTCTGCATAATGAATAATCAACGCTCAGGGTGGGGACAGACAGCCCATCTCAGGGTGGGGACAGACAGCCCATCTCAGGGTGGGGATAGACAGCCCATCTCAGGGTGGGGACAGACAGCCCATCTCGGGGTGGGGATAGACAGCCCATCTCGGGGTGGGGACAGACAGCCCATCTCAGGGTGGGGACAGACAGCCCATCTCGGGGTGGGGACAGACAGCCCATCTCAGGGTGGGGACAGACAGCCCATCTCGGGGTGGGGACAGACAGCCCATCTCAGGGTGGGGACAGACAGCCCATCTCAGGGTGGGGACAGACAGCCCATCTCAGGGTGGGGACAGACAGCCCATCTCAGTATGGAGCACAGTTCATAATGCATGGTATTCCTCATTTTTTTGCAGCATAGTCTATGATACAATAATATAAATATAAAGAGCGAATGCGCATCTAATTTACCCGTCTCCATCTGGCTTTTGGGGGTCATCTGATTATTTTTTTTGTAAATATTTTTCACTGGAATATCACGTGGGAGCATTCTCTGTCTTTCTCTCTCTCCATCAACTCCATTCAAACTGCTTCCAACATAGATAATCCTGTTCTAGATTGATATATAGCCCTATATATAGATATAGATATATATATATATCTTTTAGGTAATACATTATATATATGTATATAATGTAGGTAATCAGGTAATACATTCAATGCAGTATTAGCCTTATATTTAGCTAATTTATTATGGGTTATGCATAGTAAGCTTCAAATGTATAGCCTCTTGTCTCTTGCACAATACCCACACACCTGTGCTCCGCTGGCCTCTCTCCTTAAAAAAACGCACCTTAGCTCTTGGAGTCCCATGCAGGAAAAACTACACTGGAATAGCTTGCTGGACATTATTATTTTTAGCATTTCCTATACCAATACTATTAGAAGAGGGACGCTAACTCTTGTTAGCTGAATGTCAAATACAGCAGCCAATAGAACTCACAGGTAGTTTGAAAGAAGAGCGAGCTCGCGATGGCGGTAGGTTATAGCAGTTATTTATTCAGACCCATAACCATTCAATCTTCCTGAAGAGACGTGAAAGCCTTCTGCATCTAATTCTAGTCCTATATTGTTTAAGGATGTCATTAGAATGATGAATATAAGGACAACAAAGTGTATTTCATTTAACTGTTGAAAGCGAGGAAGGAATGAAGCAACAATAGAGAGAAAGAGGAGGTAGGCTAATAACATCAGGGGAAATATTATGGTCAGCCTACTAATTATACCAATAGGCCCTATTATATTTCAGAATTCAAATCGAATTTGCTAGCCTATAGTTGTAAACTTCTAGGCTGCATGTGCTGCACTAGAATCACATGATCTCTCCCTGCTTTATCATGGTTAGAATGAGGTGAGTAATTCCAGTCCATATACAGTATAATACAATACAGTACAGGAATACAGTTCACACTTAAAAAGATTAGCCTGCTGGAGCTAGTTTCATTTATTTAGCCAAGAGAGCATATAGCTAGCTAGCTATATCTATGGGCTGTCATGTTTTTCTGTCATGTGTAATGTGCAGTAGACTATATCATATATGTATTGGATGAGGGCACAATCATTTTGGGCTCATTAAATGTCTTTAATAAATAGACATAGGCCTATTTATATGCTTTATAATGCTTTTGAATGGCACTTCTGGTTTTGCCGGGAAATAGCAGGTTACACGGGAGAAAAGTGATTTATTCTCGGGATGGAACATTTGTAAAATACAGAGAAAATATTCAACCCTACTTCTGCTCTGTCTCTCTCTCTCTCTCTCTCTCTCTCTCTCTCTCTCTCTCTCTCTCTCTCTCTCTCTCTCTCTCGCCTCTCCTCTCCAGACTCAGAGGCAGTCCTCTTGACTAGTTCTGTCAGTCCAAGCTAAGGTCATGGTGGTCTGTACTGTGCTGTGTTCTACTGCTATGCTGTGATCTTCTATGCGTAAGAGATAAACACCTCGGTTCTGTACATAACTTTGGAAATAATGGACAACGCAGAGTTCACTTTCCCAAGGTAATGTACAGAATGGAGGCGTTTATCCCGCTCATACCACAGTTGCCAAAGAAAACTATATGAAAGCACACATTTACCGGTAGAAATAAAACATTTGTTGATATTTACATTTTTTATAAGCAAGCTCATACTTTCTCATCTTTTGGTTGCTAGAGATGTTTGTTCGTCTTAGTTTGATATTTACGGAGGAGACTCATTGGTTCTTTATGGCATGGTAATGTGCTACACCCTTTGATTTGATTTATCCTTATCTTGCTGCTAGCTGGCCAACTAGCTATGACTACACAGTTATGACCTCTACAGCCAGAATAACAGCACAGTGTATTGTGTTGTGTTTGTTTAACATGTTTATCCTGATGTTTGCCAAATAAAACAATACTAAGCACACATTTACTGGTAGAAAAAAAAGTTTATGTTTTTGTTTATATAAGCAAATTCACTGTCTCATCTTTTGGTTGTTAGAGAAGCGACCCAGTCGTTCATTCGATTTGTTCAATACTTATGGACTTAACCCAGTCGTTCGATCTTTATGTTCTGTTGCCATGCTTGCTGGCAGTGTTCTTATTCCTTTCTTGTTAGCTAGCCAGCTAGCTACGGCTAACACAGTCACCACCTCTGCAGCCAGAATAACAGCAAAGTAGCTGTTTTCTATTGACATTCATTTGGATACATCCATAACAATGAGCTGATAATTCCCGATTTTGTCTGGCATAGCTAGAAAAGTTTGCCTTCTCATCAGAACACTCGTCAATACTGACTGTTAATTATGAGGAAATCGTATTGCATATCAAACTCTAGTCTAGAAGCTAGCTTAAAAGGATCGGACCCTTTTTTTAAATTTTAGTCCAAAATGACATATCCAAATCTAACTGCCTGTAGCTCAGGCCCTGAAGCAAGGATATGCATATTCTTGATACCATTTGAAAGGAAACACTTTGAAGTTTGTGGAAATGTGAAATTAATGTAGGAGAATATAACACATTAGATCTGGTAAAAGATAATACAAAGAAAAAAACATGCGTTTTCTATATATTTTTTGTTCCATCATCTTTGAAATGCAAGAGAAAGGCCATTAAATCACATAGCAGACTCTAGGTGGAGCATGATATTCAAATGGTGTTTTGTCTAACTCAGAGTGAATCCGGGGTATCTCTGGCACTAACATGTCCTGTGACCGAGTTTGATAAATACTGTTTGACCACTGGAGTTTTGAGTTAAGATAAATAGGAAGTTTCTGTAAGACAGCTTTATAAACAGATATCAACCAGTGTCTGGCCCTTCTAAAAGTCAGGGAGTCCCAACCAACCGAAGTGTACAAAAGGCAATGATGTGTGCAAAGGTTTGCACCAGTAACAAAACACAACGCTGCATGATACACTGCATCCAATTTCTTCAGTACTGATGCTGATCCAAGCATATGGAAAACATCACCATAATCAAGCACTGACATAAAAGTGGCCTGTACAATTTCCTTTCTGTTCTGTGATGACAGACAAGATTTATTTCTTTAAAAAAATCTAATTCTCAATTTCAGGTTCTTTACCAGGTCAGTTATATGAGTTTTCAAAGAGAGATTATCATCTAACCAAATTCCAAGGTATTTATAGGTGGGAACACGTTCTAAAAGTGAGCCATCATGGGTAGCAATGTTCAGATTTTTCAATTGTAAATACCATATACTTAGTTTTACTTGAATTAAGCACCAGCCTCAAGTGCATCTTGAAGCAATTGAAAGTCAGACTGCAGGAATGTACATGCTTGAGCGAGTGATGGGGCTGTAGCATATAGTACTGTGTCATCAGTATAGAAATGAAACTTGCATTTTTTCACTGAGTTACAGATATCATTTATGTATATAGTGAATAATAAAGGACCTAAAATTTAACCTTGTGGGACTCCTTTGTGAACAGTGACAAAATCTGATTGTACCCCATCTGCAATAATAGCCTGAGATCTATCACTGAGATAATTCTGAAACCACAAACATGTATCTGAGGCCAACCCCAATGAGGTCAGTCTCTCAGGCAGAAGAGAATGATCAACTGTATCGAAAGCCTTCGACAGGTCAACAAACAAAGCCACACAGTTCAACTTCTTATCCAAGGCTCTTACAATATCATTTACAACCAGTGTGGCTGTGATAGTACTGTGCCCCGGTCTAAAAACGGACTGAAATTTGTTCAGAATGCAGTTGTCAGTATCAGGAATCAAGGTAAGACCCAGATGCAGACTGTCAAAGTAACACTGTATATTATAACAACAGGGGCAGGCAAAGACAGGTCAAGGCAGGCAGGGGTCGAAAATCCAGGGTAAGGCAAAGGTGCAGGACGGCAGGCAGACTCAGGGTCAGGGACAGGCAAGGTTCAGTAATCCAGAGGTGGAGCAAAGGTACAGGACGGCAGGCTCAGGGTCAGGCAGAGAGGTCAGGCGGGAGGGTTACAGGGTTAGGACAGGCAAAGGTCAAAACCGGGAGGAATGGCAAAGAGAGGCTGGGAAATGATAGGAGCTGACAGGAAAAACGCTGGTAAGCTTGAACGAACAAGACGAACTGGCAACAAACAGACAGAGAACACAGGTATAAATACACAGGGGATAATTAGGAAGATGGGCGACACCTGGAGGGGGGTGGCGACAAGCACAAGGACAGGTGAAACAGATCAGGGCGTGACAGTCAGACAAGAAAGAGCGCAGCTGTACATTTACCAATGACATTTTTGCAAGACAAGACAGCTTAGAGATTGGTCGATAATTATCAAGGTCACCAGTATCCCCACCTTTGTGCAGAGGCAGCACATAGGCAGTTTTCCAAATCTTAGGTATGACTCCAGAGGTCAACGTGAGGTTACAAATATGAGTAAGAGCAACAGAGATAAGTGGTGCAGATCTAGCCAGCAACCCTGGGTCAAGGTTGTCAGCCCCTGTTGCTTTCTTAGTGTCTATGGCTAGCAAGGCATCAATAACATTCTCCTCTGTGAAGAGGCTTAGAGAGAAATCCTGACCACCAGCATCAGCATACTCATGCATAACCCTTCATATGTATCTTTTCTTCCTTCATTTGTGGTTGACATTTTCTCAAAAAGATTGCCTGCTGCAATGAAGTGATTGTTGAAGGCATTAGCAATGGCATTCTTATCAGTAATGAGTCCAGTATCCAACACCATCTGATTGGGAGTGTGGAGTGCATATTGTTCTTTAATGTTTTAACAACTTTCAGAATTTGGCTGGATTCCCATAACAGTCATTTAAACTGGTCACATAGTAATCCGATGTTGTTCTAAAAGTCAGCCAGTCAGAGCTAGAATAAGTTTCTCTAGCCTTAGCCCATCTCTTTTACCAATAGCATCAGAAATGTCTGAATTAAACCATGGGCTTGATCTGCTCTAACCTCAGTGTATGGAGCGGGTTTATCAGCAATGGAAATAAAAACACTAGTACGTTTTTCAAACGCCAACTCGGCTCCATGTATATAACAAATAGATTCAAGATTACGATGGGAAAGATCCTGTAAGAAAGCTTGTTCTCTAAAGTTTCTGTAATTTATTTTCGTGATAATACAAGGTTTGGCCCTATGAATCCTGACATCTCTAACACAGGCAATGGGACAGTGATCACTTACACCTAGTGGAAATACTCCCCTAGCTCTATATTTCTCAGGTGCATTTGTTAGTATGTAATCAAGCAATGAGGACTTTGTAGGCACCTTAAGATTTGGCCTTGTTTGGTCGGTGATTAATTGTGTGAGAATTACCTTAGTACAAAAGTCTTAAAACTGTCGGAGTCCTGTGTTTTCCAATCAGTTAAAATCTCCTAGGAAAATAACTTCAGTTGATATAAAAGTGTCTAATAATTTTGTTAAATGGCTAAGCATATTCTTATTCTAACAGGGAACCAGATTAGAGTCCTAGTGTTGTGTGGTGGTCGGAGGAGGGAACCAGATTAGAGTCCTAGTGTTGTGTGGTGGTCAGAGGAGGGATACCAGATTAGAGTCCTAGTGTTGTGTGGTGGTCAGAGGAGGGAACCAGATTAGAGTCCTAGTGTTGTGTGGTGGTCAGAGGAGGGAACCCGATTAGAGTCCTAGTGTTGTGTGGTGGTCAGAGGTTATGAAGGTATAACAGAGACAGAAAATCAATAAACACCTAACTGAACAGGTAATAAACACCTAACTGAACAGGTAATAATGGAGAGAGAGAGAGAGAGAGAGGGGCAGGTGATAATTACCTGGAGCCATTCAGACTGTTACTGTGGTGGTGGTGAGGTGATTGATCTAAGAGAGAGAGCCATTCAGACTGTTACTGTGGTGGTGGTGAGGTGATTGATCTAAGAGAGAGAGCCATTCAGACTGTTACTGTGGTGGTGGTGAGGTGATTGATCTAAGAGAGAGAGAGTCATTCAGACTGTTACTGTGGTGGTGGTGAGGTGATTGATCTAAGAGAGAGAGTCATTCAGACTGTTACTGTGGTGGTGGTGAGGTGATTGATCTAAGAGAGAGAGTCATTCAGACTGTTACTGTGGTGGTGGTGAGGTGATTGATCTAAGAGAGAGAGTCATTCAGACTGTTTCTGTGGTGGTGGTGAGGTGATTGATCTAAGAGAGAGAGTCATTCAGACTGTTTCTGTGGTGGTGGTGAGGTGATTGATCTAAGAGAGAGAGAGTCATTCAGACTGTTACTGTGGTGGTAGTGAGGTGATTGATCTGAGAGAGAGTCATTCAGACTGTTTCTGTGGTGGTGGTGAGGTGATTGATCTAAGAAAGAGAGAGTAATTCAGACTGTTTCTGTGGTGGTGGTGAGGTGATTGATCTAAGAGAGAGAGTCATTCAGACTGTTACTGTGGTGGTGAGGTGATTGATCTAAGAGAGAGAGAGTCATTCAGACTGTTACTGTGGTGGTGGTGAGGTGATTGATCTAAGAGAGAGAGAGAGAGTCATTCAGACTGTTTCTGTGGTGGTGGTGAGGTGATTGATCTAAGAGAGAGAGTCATTCAGACTGTTTCTGTGGTGGTGGTGAGGTGATTGATCTAAGAGAGAGAGTCATTCAGACTGTTACTGTGGTGGTGGTGAGGTGATTGATCTAAGAAAGAGAGAGTAATTCAGACTGTTTCTGTGGTGGTGGTGAGGTGATTGATCTAAGAGAGAGAGCCATTCAGACTGTTACTGTGGTGGTGAGGTGATTGATCTAAGAGAGAGAGAGTCATTCAGACTGTTACTGTGGTGGTGGTGAGGTGATTGATCTAAGAGAGAGAGAGAGAGTCATTCAGACTGTTTCTGTGGTGGTGGTGAGGTGATTGATCTAAGAGAGAGAGTCATTCAGACTGTTTCTGTGGTGGTGGTGAGGTGATTGATCTAAGAGAGAGAGTCATTCAGACTGTTACTGTGGTGGTGGTGAGGTGATTGATCTAAGAGAGAGAGAGTCATTCAGACTGTTACTGTGATGGTGAGGTGATTGATAATGGCCGTAGAAGGGAAAAGATTGGGTCTGAATGTTTTCATTTGAAGGAACATTGCTTTAGCCCCATTCCTGTGTTGACCTTCAGTGTTGGACATCCATCCAACAGTCAAACTCATTAGATCTAGCTGGACCACCAACACAATACTGTAGCTCTTACACATTGGTAAAACCAGTCTGGTTTTATGTGTGTGTTAAACCAGTGGATGGTAGCTAAAGCTGAGTGTGAGAAACAAATTACTTTTGAATGTGAGTATTATTTTGGCTGCTCTTACTCTGCCGTGTGGCTCAGTTGGCCTAGAATGGCGTTTGCAACGCGTGGGTTCGATTCCCACGGGGAACCAGTACTAAAAAGTATGAAAATGTATGCACTCACTGTACTGTAAGTCTCTCTTGATAAGAGCATCCACTAAATGATGTAAGTCTGTGGTGTAGTAAACATATCAATATAGTTAATACTGCACTGCCATCTAGTGGAATAGATCAGCAACTTCACTTGAATGTCATATTATACTTCACTTATGAATATAATACATGCAGACTACTGTATCTTTCTACATTCCTGGTCATAAAAAGCTCACCTATAAAGATGACTGTACTCATTCAGTATTTACTGTGGTGGCCAAAGCCAGGCTTTAGCTGAAACCTCCAGGCTGTTTCAGTGTGGACATACTGTTGAAGTCGGAAGTTTACATACACTTAGGTTGGAGTATTTAAAACTCATTTTTCAACCCCTCCACAAATTTCTTGTTAACAAACTATAGTTTCAGCAAGTTGGTTATGACATCTACTTTGTGCATGACTCAAGTAATTTTTCCAATGACAGATTATTTCACTTATAATTCACTGCATCACAATTCCAGTGGGTCAGAAGTTTACATACACTGCCTTTAAACTGCTTGGAAAATTCCAGAAAATTGGAGGTGTACCTGTGAGTGTGTTTCAAGGCCTACCTTCAAACTTAGTGTGCCTCTTTGCTTGACATCATGGGAAAATCAAAAGAAATCTGCCAAGACCTCAGAAAAAAAATTGTAGACTTCCTCAAGTCGGGTTCATCCTTGGGAGCAATTTCCAAACGCCTGAAGGTACCACGTTCCTCTGTACAAACAATAGTACGCAAGTATAAACACCATGGGACCACGCAGCCGTCATACCGTTCAGGAAGGAGACGCGTTCTGTCTCCTAGAGATGAACATACTTTGGTGCGAAAAGTGCAAATCAATCCCAGAACAACAGCAAAGGACATTGTGAAGATGCTGGAGGAAACAGGTACAAAAGTAACTATATCCACAGTAAAACAAGTCCTATATCGACATAACCTGAAAGGCCGCTCAGCAAGGAAGAAGCCACTGCTCCAAAACTGCCATAAAAAAGCCAGAATATGGTTTGCAACTGCAAATGGGGACAAGATCGTACTTTTTGGAGAAATGTCCTCTGGTCTGATGAAACAAAAATAGAACTGCTTGGCCATAATGACCATCGTTATGTTTGGAGGAAAAAGGGGGAGGCTTGCAAGCCGAAGAACACCATCCCAACCGTGAAGCATGGGGGTGGCAGCTTCATGTTGTGGGGGTGGTTTGCTGCAGGAAGGACTGGTGCACTTCACAAAATAGAAGGCATCATGTGGATATATTGAAGCAACATCTCAAGACGTCAGACAGGAAGTTAAAGCTTGGTCACAAATGGGTCTTCCAAATGGACAATGACCCCAAGCATACTTCCAAAGTTGTGGCAAAATGGCTTAAGGACAACAAAGTCAAGATATTGGAGTGGCCATCACAAAGCCCTGACCTCAATCCTATAGAAAATTAGTGGGAGGAACAGAAAAAGCATGTGCGAGCAAGGAGACCTACAAACCTGACTCTTACATCAGCTCTGTCAGGAGAAATGGACCAAAATTCACCCAATTTGTTGTGGGAAGCTCGTGGAAGGCTACCCGAAACGTTTGACCCAATTTAAAGGCAATGCTACCAAATACTAATTGAGTGCATGGAAACTTCTGACCCACTGGGAATGTGATGAAGAAATTAAAGCTGAAATAAATCATTCTCTCTGCTATTATTCTGACATTTTACATTCTTAAAATAAAGTGGTGATCCTAACTGACCTAAGACAGGGACTCTTTACTAGGATTAAATGTCAGGAATTGTGAAAAACTGAGTTTAAATGTATTTGGCTAAGGTGTATGTAAACTTCCGACTTCAACTGTATTATTCCTCATTCACTTAATGTTATTTAAAACCACTTTAATCAGTCCGTCTTAATTGAAAGGCCCATCTATCAGAGGATGAAGAGTTCAGAAGTTTCAACTGTAGCAGCACCATCCCTCACTCTCTGACAGTCTGACAGTGTGTGTGTGTGTGTGTGTGTGTGTATATGTGTGTGTATGTGTGTGTTTTTGTGTGTGTGCTCTGTCCAAAGTGCTGCCTCAGAGGAAAGCTTCTGTAATGAAGTCTGACACACACACACACACACACACACACACACACACACACACACACACACACACCACACACACACACACACAGGCTCTCTACTCTGGGTCATTAGCTAGATGAAGGAGGAGATTTCATTTGATCAGTGAAATATGGGACCAGAGTCAAACGAATCCATTTGCTGGATAAGTGCTTAGTAAAGGGGTTGGTCTGTCCTCTGCAGTACTTATTAACTAGAATGCTGCTGTGCTGTGTGTTTTCTGGGAACCAGCACAGCATTCTCCACCACCCATTTTTGTAACTGGATACATGGGTAGATATGTAAGGGTTAGGACATTATCAATATGTTTTAATACATTATGTTTAATGCATTGTCAATATGTTAAAGCATTGTCAATATGTTAAAGCATTGTCAATATGTTAAAGCATTGTCAATATGTTAATAAATGATGTAATGTTTACTTCCGGCGCCAACAGAGATGGCAGCCTCGCTTCATGTTCTCAGGAAGCTATGCAGTATTCACAAGCATTTCGCTACTCTCGCATTAACGTCTCTTAACCATGTGTATGTGACAAATATACATTTGATTTAATGTTTTGAGTATTTGTCTAGATCTTGTGCTTTACAGGTGTTTTCTGTGTGTCTTTACCACTGGTCTTAACTTCCAGGAGGTGTGTTGTCTGTTCATTGTTTGGTTCCTGATAGACTGTTATCAGCTCAGTCCTCTGTGTTCTGTACCTCAGGCTGTTCCTGTTGGTACGATGCCTACAACCCCACAAAACCCCAACACACAGCAGACCCCTCTAACCTAACCCCCTCTACAACCCCACAAAACCCCAACACACAGCAGACCCCCTCTAACCTAACCCCCTCTACAACCCCACCTAACCCCAACACACAGCAGACCACCTCTAACCTAACCCCCTCTACAACCCCACCTAACCCCAACACACAGCAGACCACCTCTAACCTGACCCCCTCTACAACCCCACCTAACCCTAGGGTGGCAGGTAGCCTAGTGGTTATAGTGTTGGACTTGTAACCGCAAGATTGAATCCCCGAGCTGACAAGCTAAAAATCTGTCGTTCTGCCCCTGAACAAGGAAGTTAAACCCACTGTTCCTAGGCCGTCAATTGAAAATAAGAATTTGTTCTTTACTGACTTTCCTAGTTAAACAAAGTTAAAAAAAACAACAACACACAGCAGACCCCCTCTACAACCCCACGTAACCCCAACACACAGGAGACCCCCTCTAACCTAACTCCCTCTACAACCCCACGTAACCCAGTATTTCTGCAGTATTTCTCAATGAAAACGAGTCGTCTCTCGTTGATTGACAACAAAGACTTTATTGAAGAACCCTACTGTTGACCAATCATCGACGAAGGGGCGTAGACTTCAGCTACCGACTTCGGCTTGCCTCCAGAAAAAATGTTGTGTGCTCAAACAAAAACGTCACAAAATGTTGTCATAATATATGCCCAAACTCTTCCGAACTGTTTCAGCTGGGAAGCATGTGGACGCATTTAGGGTGAGGGATGAGGCGGAGAGGAGGAGGGAGGAGGGTGAGGCAGAGAGGAGGACGGAGCAGGGTTGAGGCAGAGAGAAGGGGTGAGGAGGGGTAAGGAGTGTTAAAGCAGAGAGGAGGAGGGAGGTGGGAGAGTGGTGGAGTTGAACACTGCCACCTTTTGGTGAGATGTTGATATTGCACATGTAACATGGCATGAGGAGCCTCTGCCTCTATTTCTCTCTCTCTTGTTCTCTCTCGATCTGCCTCTATTTCTCTCTCTACCTCTATTTATCTCTCTCTGACTATATTTCTCTCTCTTTTTCTCTCTCTATTTCTCTCTCAACTCAATTCAATTTGCCCTCCTCTCTCTCTCTCTCTCTCTCTCTCTCTCTCTCTCTCTCTCTCTCTCTCTCTCTCAATTCAATTCAATTTGCTTTATTGGCATGACGTAACAATGTACATATTGCCAAAGCTTACTTGGGATATTTACAATATTAAGATAATAAGAATAAAAAACTGAAACTGTACTTGGTCAAGATTTTTCTAAGGTTTTGATCAGTAACCATGGTCAAATAGTTAGCCACGCTGTTCTGTCGATTTAGGGACAGATTGCGCTTCATTTTGCTCTGTGCTTGTGTTTCCCAATAAGCAATGTAGTTTTGTTTTGACTATGTTGTAATTTGTTTTATTCAGATTGATTGGATGTTCTGGTCCTGAGGCTTCAGTGTGTTTCTCTCTCTCTCTCTCTCTCTCTCTCTCTCTCTCTCTCTCTCTCTCTCTCTCTCTCTCTCTCTCTCTCTCTCTCTCTCTCTCTCTCTCTCTCTCTCTCTCTCAGGGTTTGTATTCATCCAATGCCAGGGGTCTAGGGTTCCAGCGTGGGTGATGCCCGCTGGCACAGACTGGTGGATACAGCCTCAGTGTTCACTGCCAGAGAGCGAGGAGGGACAGGGACAGGGAGAGGGAGAGGAGAAGGGGGAGGCAAGAGACATGTTCACTGCCAGAGTGAGATAGAGAAAGACAGAGAGAGTGAGAGAGAAAAAGAGAAAGAGGGAGAGGGGAGAAAGAGAGAGAAAGAGAAAGAGGGAGAGGGGAGAGTTCTCTCGTTTTTGTTGTGTCAGGATGGAGAAACAGAGATGCATTCAGTCTCCGGCTACATACCCTGATGCCCACTTCCAAATCCAGCCCTAACCCCTACTCTCTACCACCTTACACCTAGCCTAGATTTCCTCTACACTTGTGTAGATCTAGATTTTATTCTCTGGTCCTGAGGAGCTTTCATCTGCAGAGCTGTATCAGAATAAGTAACTGTTTGCACTAAATCTTTTAGGAAATCTGTCTGTGCGCCATATCTCTTTGATAATCTACGTCATAAACTCATATCAGATCTACGTCAGATCTACGTCATATACTCATATCAGATCTACATCAGATCTACATCATATATATTTCTATCTAGTCGGTCTTAACGGTCATGTTTTTCCCAAATACATTTATAGCTTATTTGTTACTGTGGCAGTGGTGAGTGCACACAGTGTATGGTGTCTATTGTCTTGGAGACAATGGGTGTGTTTGTAGCTGGAGGAGAACGGATGCTATTGTCCTGGTTCCATATGAGCAGGTCTGGATTACACCCCACTGAAGGCCCCTATTGTTGGGGGAGAAGAACGGATACAGGGGCTGGGCTGCTTGGTAGAGGGATACACAGAGGCTGTACATTACACTCTTAGAAAAAGTTGTTCCAAAAGGGTTCTTCGGCTGTCCCAATATGTATAGAGGGTTCTACATGGAACCCAAAAGAGTTGGAACCCAAAACTACCTGGACCCAAACAAGGAGAGGAGGGCTGGGCCTGTACGTTGTTAAGGGGAGAGGAGGGAGAGGAGGGCTAGGTCTGTACGTTGGTAAGGAGAGGGGAGGGAGAGGAGGGCTGGGTCTGTACATTGGTAAGGGGAGAGCAGGGAGTGGAGGGCTGCGTCTGTATGTTGGTAAGGAGAGGGGAGGGAGAGGAGGGATGGGTCTGTATGTTGTTAAGGGGAGAGGAGGGCTGCGTCTGTACGTTGGTAAGGAGAGAGCAGGGAGAGGAGGGATGGGTCTGTACGTTGGTAAGGGGAGAGCAGGGAGAGGAGGGCTGCGTCTGTACGTTGGTAAGGAGAGAGGAGGGAGAGGAGGGATGGGTCTGTACGTTGTTAAGGGGAGAGCAGGGAGAGGAAGGCTGCGTCTGTACGTTGGTAAGGAGAGAGCAGAGAGAGGAGGGATGGGTCTGTACGTTGGTAAGGGAGAGGAGGAGAGAGGAGGGCTAGGTCTGTACGTTGGTAAGGGAGAGCAGGAGAGGAAGGCTGCGTCTGTGCGTTGGTAAGGAGAGAGCAGAGAGAGGAGGGATGGGTCTGTGCGTTGGTAAGGGGAGAGGAGGGAGAGGAGGGCTAGGTCTGTGCGTTGGTAAGGGGAGAGGAGGGAGAGGAGGGCTGCGTCTGTGCGTTGGTAAGTGGAGAGGAGGGAGAGGAGGGATGGGTCTGTGCGTTGTTAAGGGAGAGGAGGGAGAGGAGGGCTAGGTCTGTGCGTTGGTAAGGAGAGGGGAGGGAGAGGAGGGCTGGGTCTGTACATTGGTAAGGGGAGAGCAGGGAGTGGAGGGCTGCGTCTGTATGTTGGTAAGGAGAGGGGAGGGAGAGGAGGGATGGGTCTGTATGTTGTTAAGGGGAGAGGAGGGCTGCGTCTGTACGTTGGTAAGGAGAGAGCAGGGAGAGGAGGGATGGGTCTGTACGTTGGTAAGGGGAGAGCAGGGAGAGGAGGGCTGCGTCTGTACGTTGGTAAGGAGAGAGGAGGGAGAGGAGGGATGGGTCTGTACGTTGTTAAGGGGAGAGCAGGGAGAGGAAGGCTGCGTCTGTACGTTGGTAAGGGGAGAGGAGGGAGAGGAGGGATGGGTCTGTACGTTGGTAAGGGGAGAGGAGGGAGAGGAGGGCTAGGTCTGTACGTTGGTAAGGGGAGAGGAGGGAGAGGAGGGCTGCGTCTGTACGTTGGTAAGTGGAGAGGAGGGAGAGGAGGGATGGGTATGTACGTTGGTAAGGAGAGAGGAGGGAGAGGAGGGATGGGTCTGTACGTTGTTAAGGGGAGAGCAGGGAGAGGAAGGCTGCGTCTGTACGTTGGTAAGGAGAGAGCAGAGAGAGGAGGGATGGGTCTGTACGTTGGTAAGGGGAGAGGAGGGAGAGGAGGGCTAGGTCTGTACGTTGTTAAGTGGAGAGCAGGGAGAGGAAGGCTGCGTCTGTACGTTGGTAAGGAGAGAGCAGAGAGAGGAGGGATGGGTCTGTACGTTGGTAAGGGGAGAGGAGGGAGAGGAGGGCTAGGTCTGTACGTTGGTAAGGGGAGAGGAGGGAGAGGAGGGCTGCGTCTGTACGTTGGTAAGTGGAGAGGAGGGAGAGGAGGGATGGGTCTGTACGTTGTTAAGGGGAGAGGAGGGAGAGGAGGGCTAGGTCTGTACGTTGGTAAGGAGAGGGGAGGGAGAGGAGGGCTGGGTCTGTACATTGGTAAGGGGAGAGCAGGGAGTGGAGGGCTGCGTCTGTATGTTGGTAAGGAGAGGGGAGGGAGAGGAGGGATGGGTCTGTATGTTGTTAAGGGGAGAGGAGGGCTGCGTCTGTACGTTGGTAAGGAGAGAGCAGGGAGAGGAGGGATGGGTCTGTACGTTGGTAAGGGGAGAGCAGGGAGAGGAGGGCTGCGTCTGTACGTTGGTAAGGAGAGAGGAGGGAGAGGAGGGATGGGTCTGTGCGTTGTTAAGGGAGAGCAGGGAGAGGAAGGAGGCTGCGTCTGTGCGTTGGTAAGGGAGAGGAGGGAGAGGAGGGATGGGTCTGTACGTTGGTAAGGGGAGAGGAGGGAGAGGAGGGCTAGGTCTGTACGTTGGTAAGGGGAGAGGAGGGAGAGGAGGGCTGCGTCTGTACGTTGGTAAGTGGAGAGGAGGGAGAGGAGGGATGGGTATGTACGTTGGTAAGGGGAGAGGAGGGAGAGGAGGGATGGGTCTGTACGTTGGTAAGGGGAGAGGAGGGAGAGGAGGGCTGAGTCTGTACGTTGGTAAGGAGAGAGTAGGGAGAGGAGGGCTGGGTCTGTACGTTGGTAAGGAGAGAGCAGGGAGAGGAGGGCTGCGTCTGTACGTTGGTAAGGGGAGAGCAGGGAGATGAGGGCTGCGTCTGTACGTTGGTAAGGGGAGAGGAGGGAGAGGAGGGATGGGTATGTACGTTGGTAAGGAGAGAGCAGGGAGAGGAGGGCTGCGTCTGTACGTTGGTAAGGAGAGAGCAGGGAGAGGAGGGATGGGTCTGTACGTTGGTAAGGAGAGAGCAGGGAGATGAGGGCTGCGTCTGTACGTTGGTAAGGGGAGAGGAGGGAGAGGAGGGATGGGTCTGTACGTTGGTAAGGAGAGAGCAGGGAGAGGAAGGCTGCGTCTGTACGTTGGTAAGGAGAGAGCAGGGAGATGAGGGATGCGTCTGTACGTTGGTAAGGGGAGAGGAGGGAGAGGAGGGCTGGGTCTGTACGTCGGTAAGGAGAGAGCCCGGAGAGGAGGGATGGGTCTGTACGTTGGTAAGGAGAGAGCAGGGAGAGGAGGGCTGCGTCTGTACGTTGGTAAGGGGAGAGGAGGGAGAGGAGGGATGGGTCTGTACGTTGGTAAGGAGAGAGCAGGGAGAGGAGGGATGGGTATGTACGTTGGTAAGGAGAGAGCAGGGAGAGGAGGGATGGGTCTGTGCGTTGGTAAGGAGAGAGCAGGGAGAGGAGGGATGCGTCTGTACGTTGGTAAGGAGAGAGTAGGGAGAGGAGGGATGGGTCTGTACGTTGGTAAGGAGAGAGCAGGGAGAGGAGGGATGCATCTGTACGTTGGTAAGGAGAGAGCAGGGAGAGGAGGGATGCATCTGTACGTTGGTAAGGAGAGAGCAGGGAGAGGAGGGCTGCGTCTGTACGTTGGTAAGGTAAGGAGAGAGTAGGGAGAGGAGGGATGGGTCTGTACGTTGGTAAGGAGAGATCAGGGAGAGGAGGGATGGGTCTGTACGTTGTTAAGGGGAGAGGAGGGAGAGGAGGAATGGGTCTGTACGTTGGTAAGGAGAGAGCAGGGAGAGGAGGGATGCGTCTGTACGTTGGTAAGGAGAGAGCAGGGAGAGGAGGGCTGGGTCTGTACGTTGGTAAGGGGAGAGGAGGGAGAGGAGGGAGAGGAGGGCTGCGTCTGTACATTGGTAAGGGGAGAGCAGGGAGAGAAGGGCTGCGTCTGTACGTTGGTAAGGAGAGAGTAGGGAGAGGAGGGATGGGTCTGTACGTTGCTAAGGAGAGAGCAGGGAGAGGAGGGCTGCGTCTGTACGTTGGTAAGGAGAGAGCAGGGAGAGCAGGGAGAGGAGGGATGGGTCTGTACGTTGGTATGGAGAGAGCAGGGAGAGGAAGGCTGCGTCTGTACGTTGGTAAGGAGAGAGCAGGGAGAGGAGGGATGGGTCTGTACGTTGGTAAGGAGAGAGCAGGGAGAGGAGGGATGGGTCTGTACATTGGTAAGGAGAGAGCAGGGAGAGGAGGGCTGCGTCTGTACGTTGGTAAGGAGAGAGCAGGGAGAGGAGGGCTGGGTCTGTACGTTGGTAAGGGGAGAGGAGGGAGAGGAGGGAGAGGAGGGCTGGGTCTGTACGTTGGTAAGGAGAGAGCAGGGAGAGGAGGGATGGGTCTGTACATTGTTAAGGGGAGAGGAGGGAGAGGAGGGAGAGGAGGGCTGGGTCTGTACGTTGGTAAGGGGAGAGGAGGGAGAGGAGGGATGAGTCTACGTTGTTAAGGGGAGAGGAGGGAGAGGAGGGAGAGGAGGGCTGGGTCTGTACGTTGGTAAGGGGAGAGGAGGGACAGGAGGGCTGGGTCTGTACGTTGGTAAGGAGAGACTCTCTCTTTCTGTCTGTCTCTCTCTCTCAATTCAATTTCAATTTAAGGGCTTTATTGGAATCGGAAACATATGTTAACATGGCCAAAGCAAGTGAAGTAGAAATTAACAAAAGTGAAACAGTAAACATTACACTCACAAAAGTTCCAAGAGAATAAAGACATTTCAAATGTCATATTATGTACAAACAGTTAAGTACAAAAGGGAAAATAAATAAACATACATTTGGGTTGTATTTAATTCAATTCAATTGACTTTATTGACATGGCAAGTTCATTATTACTTACTTTGTCAAAGTATACATATATATATATATATATATATATATAGAATATATTGATATAAATAAATGGTGGGACCAACAGCAATAATAATAGTAGTAGTAGTGGACATAGGATTACCATTAACAACAACTACATCAACAATATTAATGAGAACAACAATACATTAACGCAGTAGTAGTAGACCAAATTCAACATGACTGAGAAGACATAAGACAAACAAAACAAGATGGGAAATATTATCGATATTACATTGCACTTTTCACTGGCTGTCTGAGGGGACTCTTCTCTTGTTTCATCTCTTGCCATTGTAGAGCTGTGTGATGGAATGTTTTGGGGTCACTTATTTTTAGATGGTTGTAAAATTTGATGGCTCTTTTTTCGATTCGAATGAGGAGGGGGTATTGGCCCAATTCTGCTCTACATGCGTTATTTTGAGTTTTTCTTTGCACTTGCAATACAGTCTTGAAAAATGTTTTGGATGTTTGTCCCATTTGGTAAATTCATTGTTAGAGATTGGACCCCATACTTCGCTGCCATATAGAGCAACTGGTTCTATAACTGATTGGAAAATTTTGAGCCAGATTCTAATTGGAATTTCGATTTTAATGTTCCTTTTAATGGCATAGAATGCTCTTCTTGCTTTGTCTCTCAGCTCATTCACAGCCATGTGAAAGCTACCTGTGTTGCTGATATTTATTCCTAGATATGTGTAGTTTTTGGTGTGTTCTAATAGAACTGTGTCCAAATAGAATTTATATTTGTCATCCTGATTTCCGGACCTTTTTTGGAATATCATTATATATATATTTTTTTTAGCTTAACGGTCAGAGCCCAGATCTAGGTGCTGCTGTAACCCCTCTTTAGTGGGAGACAGCAGCACCAGGTCATCTGCGTACAGCCGACACTTGATTTCAGTGTTGTGTAGGGTGATACCAGGTGCTGCCGATTCTTCTAATGTTTTTGCCAATTCATTAATGTAGATGTTAAGTAGTGTTGGACTTATTGGGCAGCCTTGTTTCACTCCCCGTCCCTGAGAGAAGAAGTATTTTTGCTTGTTGCCAATTTTAACCTCACATTTGTTTTTAGTGTACATTGATTTAATAACCTCATATGTTTTCCCTCCAATGCCACTTTCTATTAGTTTATAAAAAAAAAGACCTTTGGGCCAAATTGAATCAAATGCTTTCTTGAAATCTACAAAACACGAGTATATTTTGCCTTTGTTTTGGTTTACTTGTTGTCAATTAGAGTGTGAAGGGTGTAAATGTGGTCTGTTGTACGATCATTTTTTTGAAATCCAATCTGTCTTCTGCTCAGGACGTTGTGTTCGTCAAGGAAATTATGTAGTCTGCTATTTATAATACTGCAGAGATTTTTTTGTTGCTGTTAACGCAAATTCCTCTGTAATTATTTGGGTCAAATTTGTCTCCATTTTTATAGATTGGTGTGATCAATCCCTGGTTTCAAATATCGGGGAAAATACATGCAGTGAGGATAATGTTGAAGAGTTTGAGTATAGCCAATTTGAGTTTGTGGTCTGTATATTTGATCATTTCATTTTAAACTACTTAGGGAGTAGCGGCGCGCTAGCGGGCCACTCCCGACACTACCCCGGTGAAATGTAAGGTGCCAAATTCAAAATCCAAAAGTTGAATTATTAAACATTCATCAATATACAAGTGTTGCATAGTCATCAAAAGCTCTGATTCTTGGCAATATCAAAGCGATTTCAAAAAGGTTTTACGGCAAAAGCACAACATTTGATTGTTTGAGAATAGCACCCCACATATTTTCCACATTAGCATAAATTCATATCCAGCGCGGGTCACACAAAACCCATATCACAGCTAAAATAAATCTCTTACCTTTCGAAGAACTTCTGCTGAGGGCTTCCCAAGTGTCCAACGAAGACATCCAATGGTTCTTTTGTTAGAAAAAGTCATTTATTATATCCATAAATCTCCGTTTGGTTGGCGCATTATGATCAGAAAATCCAACGTCGAATCGCCCATTGAACCGTGAAGAGAACGCGTTCAAATATACCTATCAACTTTTCCTAAACAAATAATAGATCATTTATAATGCATCCTTAGCTATCCTTCTATGAATATTAGCGATAATATTTCACTCGGATGGTAACCTAAACATTATGAAAGGAAAATACAGTGGGGCACGCATACGGTCTCGCATACGGCACCCGTAAAATCTTGTTGACATCTGAGCTACCTCAACTATTTCCTGTTCCTATCCGTTCTGCTCAGGGCTTCAGCTTCCAAACACTGTATAAAGACTGTTGACATCTGGTGGAAGCCATAGGTACTGCAGTCTCAGTCCTAGGTAAAATACAAATGAATAGGCACCCTGGAGAAGAAGGTCATGTACAAAAAAAACTGCAAATATTTTAACACTTTTAGAAACTTCAGAGTGTTTCCTATCCAATAGTACTAATTATGTGCATATGTTATTTTCTGGGCCTGAGTGGCAGGCATTTTACTTTGAGCACGCCAGACTCTCCAAAACCGTCACCTCTGCTGCCGCTCCCTAAGAAGTTCAAATACCATCAGCACCACAGGCCTTTTTGGGTTCGAGAGTGTATAGTTTTTCCAATACTTCTTCCTCTGTAATTGGGGTATCCACAGGATTCTGATAGGCTTTGACTGCTGATTCAAGGATTGAAGGCGCATATTTTTGTTGTCTGGTTCTCTGTGTTTTTGATTATATATATTTCTCAATGACTTTCTTAGATTTTTGCAATCATTATCAAACCATTTTTCATTATTTGTTATTTTTGGTTTGCTCTTAAGCTTCTTTAGATTAGCCAAGGAGGCTAATTTGTCAAATATAAAAGGTTCTGTCAGACCTGGGCTCTGACCGTTAAGCTAAAGTTCCAAATGGCCAAATTTACACCTTCATTGCTGTAGGAGAATGTTAAGGCTAAAAAGTTGTACAGGATAGATTGTAAAAAACTGTAGTAGCCAAAAAATACAATCACTTTGGCACTAATTTCAGAACCTTGTGGTCATTTTTCAAAACTCTACACACAAAACTCAAAACGGTCATCACTTGTAACACAGGCTGTCCAATGTTCAAAACATAGCATTGTGCATTCACATCTTTAAAGAAACCTTGCACTTGCAGAATCGTTGGTTCAAATAACTCATTTATCATGAAATACCATAGGAACATTCATTTAGATCACCCACACACAAGATACCGATAGTTTCACTGTGTAGTTGTTCGTACAATCATTAAATATTGTAGTACAAAATATGTGATACATGTTTCGTTATGGTACTACACGTAAATACATCACTGTAAAAGGACTAGTGGAATCATTGAACAAAATCTGAAATGTATTGATGAAATACAATAAAATCACAACATCTTTTTTTTTCATCAAAGTAAAAATAATTAGATACAAAAAAGAAGAAATTACTGTATTCTATATTTCCATCAACCATGTCTTGTGGATTTGGCCACAGGTTCTCATCCACATCACAATGGATGTTTTCATTAGCCAAACACCTTGGGAAAAATCTTTGTGCATGGCGAATCCAGGCCTGCCACTGGTCTGCTGTGATGTCATTGCATGCGTCATCCATGGCCTGGACAAGGGTGGTTTGTTGGGGGCCTATCATAAATTCCTCAATCGGGTTAAGGAAAGGAGAGCATGGGGGTAAGTACAGGGTGGTAAATTATGGATGGGCCTGAAACTTGCTTGCACCATTTGAGCATGGTGGAACCTGACATTATCCCACACAATGACATAGGTCACGCCATCAGCTCTACAGACCTGATTTAGCTCATTAAGGAAGGTTACAAGGAGAGCTCCATTATATGATCCAATACGAGGTCTGCATCCCACCACACCATCTTCCGATATAGCCGCACACATGGTGATGTTGGCACCACGTTGTCCAGGTGCTTGGTTGGTTGCCCGCTGGCCAATGAAATTCCGACCTCTCCTCCTCGTCTTGGCTAGGTTGAAGCCTGCCTCATCCAAAAAGAGGAATTTGTGATGGTTTTCATCGGCATCCAGTTCAATCACCCTCTACAATGTTGAGAGTAGCCTAATGTTCAGTGCATGCTGAAGACTTACCAGTTCTCATTGCGGAAAGTTCTGATGATTGAGTCCACGGTTGATCTTCTGAGGTTTGGTTGAATAATTGTAGCTGCCATAGGTCTCACCGGACTGGTCTCACGCACCTCTGGGTGAGTGCGGGGAGCTGGTACTGTACGTACTGGGCTGGAGAGGCGCACTGGACGCCTGGTACGTGGAGCCGGAACAGGACGTACCGGGCTGGGACGACGCACTGGAAGCCTGATGCGTGGAGCCGGAACAGGACGTAGCGGACTGGGACGACGCACTGGAGGCCTGATGCGTGGAGCGGAACAGGACGTACCAGGCTGGGACGACACACTGGAGGCCTGATGCGTGGAGCCGGAACAGGACGTACCGGGCTGGGACGACGCACTGGAGGCCTGGTGCGTGGAGCCGGAACAGGACGTACCGAGTTGGGACGACGCACTGGAGGCCTGATGCGTGGAGCCGGAACAGGACGTACCGGGCTGGGACGACGCACTGGAGGCCTGATGCGTGGAGCCGGAACAGGACGTACTGGGCTGGAGAGGCGCACTGCAGGTCTGATGCGTGGAGTCGGCTTAGGTCTCACCGGACTGGTCTCACACAACTCTGGGCGAGTGCGGGGAGCTGGCACTGGACGCACCGGGCTCGGAATGCGCACTGGACGCCTGGTGCGTGGAGCAGGTGGGGAAGGGAACAAACTAAATATGATTCCCAATTAGAGGCAACGACTAACAGCTATCTCTAATTGGTGGGAACCAACACAAAACCCAACATAAAGTCCCCTAGAACACCCTAGTCACGCCCTGACCTAACACACTATAGAGAAATCCAGAAGGCTCTCTATGGCCAGGGCGTGACACCATGTTATCGCTATGTTGTTGTAGGTGGATACCACTCATTTCACTATACACTCTTAACCACAATGTGAAATCAATCATCATTAACGAGTTTTCAGTATTGGCAAAGCAATTACAAGGGCCTGCATACGTACACTTTATTAGGTACGCCTGCGTGTTAATGCAAATAGCCTGCTCCTTCTAACGGCAAATTTTGTGGCTGCCTGCAATTCAATATATAGAGTATATAGAGTAGAGAGCTTTAGTTGTTGTTCGACCAAACATTAGAACGGGCATAGGTGTACCTAATAAAGTGGCTGAGTGTACAGTAATATGTACAGTAATGTCAAATCTGAATGTACAGTAATGAGTGTACAGTAATGTCAAATCTGAAAACAGGGTCTGGAAAAGTGGTACATGAGACCATAGAAACAGTGTCTAATAAAGAATGATGATGAAATGTTACATCCATAGATAATGTAGTCCAATTGGTTCATGTTCCACGGTAATTGGTGTCAATGGAGCTCGTTATCCTGAAACGTATTATCTAAATATGGAATATTGTTCATCGGTTTCCATAAAACTATGCATTAAGAGTAATACAACAGTTACTTATCATTTTAAGCAGTTGTATCAATTCATAGTTAGATAATTGTAATGAAATGAATAGACAGTCATCTCAGATGTAATGTGTGAATTGCATTTTGAAATGGTAATCCTTTGATGTTAAGTTGTGTCATTTTGAACAGGTGATTTTACTTCAATGAACTTTATGTGTGTTGTATCCAACCAATTGGAAAAAGTGTTTGAGTTTTGAAAAATGTGCATTTTCATCATGGGGTTGTGAGTTTTGTGTCCAGAGTTTTGAAAAATTACATCAAGGTTCTGAAATTTGTGCCAAAGTTGCTTTTTGGTAGATCTGTACTGTCTGTACTGTTTGCACTCCATCTATAGGCCTATCTCTATCTCTCTATCTCTATATCATCTATCTCTCTGTCACGACTTCTGCCGAAGTCGGTCCCTCTCCTTGTTCGGGTGGTGTTCGGCGGTCGACGTCACTGGTTTTCTAACCATCACCGCTCCCCTTTTTTCATGTGTCCTTTGGTTTTGTCCTTATTGTATACACCTGATGTTAATTATCTCCCAATCACGCTCCTGCATATATTCCTTCCTTCCCCTCTTTCCCTTGTGCGTGATTGTCAGTGTTTATTGTAGTTTCCCAGTCTGTGTACTGAGGGCTGGTATTTTTGGTTCTCGTTGTTTCCGGCCGTTATTTTTGGTCATGTGGGTATTTGCCTCACCAGCGTGTGTTTGTACTATTGACTGGTGGCTTTATTAAAATATCTTTTCACACACATCTCAAACTCCTGCGCCTGACT